>JBBPBX010024413.1:0-28212 GCA_038048925.1 Garcialebias charrua | reverse complement strand
AGTCCCGAATTGGATCACTTGGAACAGAGTCGCCCTTACAGACTGAAGGCTGCAGAAATTACAATGTGAGCCTGAAGTGAAAATATTTGTCAATTCTTATCTGACTCCCTTGGAAACAGCCTTGAAAAAGGTTGGATATCTAATTTCTCCTGAGATGTGCTTTACTGTGGACAAAACAGCTGCTCTTGTCTTGTCTGCTACCCCCCCTCCCCCCGGGAGAACTTTTCTATGAGCGTTATCGGAGGCATCTGGAATGTCTCATGGACAGAATCCTCCCTGCCTCAGTCTCAACATGCAACATGTAACTGTCTTAAATGTGCTTATTGGTATAGTTTTTACTGTGTCATGCGGTGTCTTGGCAGACAAAATGTGATACATTTTTTTAATACCAACGCTGTGACCCTCATGGTACTTTCCTTTTTTCACACCTTTGACCTTCATCCCGAAACGGATGAGAGAGGCCGCGCTGAAGAACATGTCATGTGTTCTGAATAAGCAGCAGCTTTACACACTCACTCCATCTTCAGGATGACTGTGCATACATAATCACGCTGTATTGGTGAAAACTGGTGCAATGTTAATAAAAGCTCTTGAATCTTGAATCTTGAATCTTACAAATGTCAATGCCAGAACTTTCATTTTATTTTATAGATATACTTTTTACACTTTTATACTACTATGCAAAAAACTCAGGACAGTATTACACTTTTGTTATTTCATTTTATGCTTATGTTTATTAAATGTTTAGTGTTTTAGTGTTGTTGTAACTTTTCATACTTTCGTACTACTACTATGCAAAAACTACTATGCAAAAACTCAGGACAGTATTACACTTTTATTATTTCATTTTATGCTTATGTTTATTAAATGTTTAGTGTTTTAGTGTTGTTGTAACTTTTCATACTTTCGTACTACTACTATGCAAAAACTACTATGCAAAAACTCAGGACAGTATTACACTTTTATTATTTCATTTTATGCTTATGTTTATTAAAATGTTTTAGTGTTTAAATGTTTACTGTTGCACCGAGGGACAGAGAGGAATGCAATTTCAATCCTGTGTATGTCCTGTACATATTGCAGTTTTGACAATAAAGTTGACTTTGACTTTGACCTCGCTCGCGCTGCAGCCTGGAATGCTCCGCCTCCACTACGCCCCGTCTCAGGCGCAGCAAAGTTCTGTGATTTTATGTTAATAAAACATTCTAAAAAATAAAATAAAACCATGGAGCACTGGTCCAGCAACACAAAAACACCCTGAAATCAGCAGAGCTTCAATCAGCCACGTTGGACATGATTTAATTCGCTCGTGACTTCCTCATTTCTTTGAGTGGAGGTCTGGAGGAAGCAGCGATCACTTGACTTTTGGCAAAAATAAAAAAGTCCAGATCATGGATGAAGAAGGGGAATTTAATACATTTGTGTCACATACAAAACAGTCCTGCATCGCTTTCCAATCCTTTGAACGAGAACGTGCGCGGCGCTGGGGCTGGGACAGGCGGGGGCGTGGGTTGGGGCGTGAGAAGCTCTGTTGAGGACAACTGGAACGCAGCTTTATTGGCTGATTAAAAACTCTGTTTTTATTGGCTGGTTAACGGCGGGTCACTTTTGCTTTTTAGAAATGCTTATTTACCACCTGGAGAAGCAAGGGGACAATATTTTTTTATTTTTTTCAGAGATTACATGTCTAACATCAGTTTGTCAGGAGATAGTGACAGATTGAAGAAATATGTTAAAAATATATTTTTAGAAAAGTTACATATAGCACCTTTAAACACTACCATTTTCAGCTGCTAGATGGCACTCGAGAAGTATGACATGCCGTTGTGGCATGTACCGTATTTTCCGGTGTATAGGTCGCACCTTTTTATGGTTTTTTCAAGGCCTGCGACCTATACACCAGTGCGACCTATTTATGGATTTTTTTTCATATTTTTAGACCAATTTTTGGCTGAGTTATGGCCCTTTTTCCCTGTTGCATAAAATGGTGCAGTACCAGTTTCGGCCACCAGGGGGCAGTGCAAGTGCAGTACCAGTTTCGGCCGCTATGATCGCTAAAGAGGCCTGTACCAGTATTCTGCTTTATTTACAGATTTATTTGGGTGTAGCTGTAACTGTCAAAGTGCATTTCAATCAGCTGCACCTCCAGATGCTGCATATTTCAGCTCACAGTCAGCTCCACCTCCAGATAATAATAATAATAATAATGAATTCCATTTATAATGCACTTTTCATTAATAAAAATCTCAAAGTGCTACAAAGTGTAACAAAGCAAAGATCAAAATGAAACAAGTGATAAAATCAAATAAAATCAATAATAATATCGACTAAGATCAAAGATAAAATCATGTGGATGCAGATTAGGCTTGCTTAAAAAATAAATAAAATAAAACAAGTGATAAAATCTAGTAAAATATAATAAAATTGCTGCAGCTATCCTGCACTGGTTTCCACAGCAGCTGCAACTCTGAGCAGATCACCTTCAGCTGCAACTGATTTGTCATTTATTAACAAAAATTAAAGTGAGACACAGTCTTACAAAAAAGGCAGCCAACAAACATTTTTTTAGGAGTCTGTAGTTTAATTTTAATGATGTTGGTGGTATTTACATTTTGAAATAAGCTGATTTGTAATAATTTATTAACAAATATCAAAGTGAGACACAGTTTTACAAAAAAGGCAGCCAACAAACATTTTTTTAGGAGTCTGTAGTTTAATTTTAATGATGTTGGTGGTATTTACATTTTGAAATAAGCTGATTTGTAATAATTTATTGACAAAAATTAAAGTGAGACACAGTCTTACAAAAATGGCAGCTAACAAATGTAGGTGCGACCTAGGTGCGACCTATACACCGGTGCGACCTATACACCGGTGCGACCTATTTACGGATTTTTCCAGTTTATTGATGAATATTGGACACTGCGACCTATACACAGGTGCGACCTATACACCAGAAAATACGGTAATAGGTAAAAGTGGCTATTAATGGTGCAGTCGGCTTGTCATAGACTGACACCTTCATTCTGCTCGCAGGCACTGTACCGGTGTGTCGTGGTGAAGAGAGAGCTGAGTCAAAAGGTGAAGCTCTCAATTTACCAGTCGATCTACGTTCCTACCCTCATCTATGGTCATGAGCTTTGGGTTGTGACCGAAAGAACAAGATCACGGATACAGGCAGCCGAAATGAGTTTTCTCCGCAGGTCTGAAAAAGCTATGTCTGGTCCTCGGCTATCATCAGCAAACTGGTTGATCCACTGTGAGAGGGTGCTATTTATAAGACTGAGATGAATACATCATCTCAGACTGAGGAAGTCTTTCGGACGAAAGACGAAACGTTTCAAATTTTTTGTTTTGTTTTGTTTTTTGAATGTCTAGAGGACCAGACTTAACTTTTTAAATCCTGAATATTCTTTTTATATTTCATAAATATTCTTCTTACGTGACTTGAAACATCTTCAGCTTTGTACAATAACCCAACAAACAGAGAAACAGAACACATGATGCAGAGATATTCTACGGTACTTTGTTGTCATCAATTTGATGTCTCGATTCAGTGTACAGTACTTTGGAGGGGCTAAAACTTTGTTTGCATGTGTAAAGACGATCTTACCATTGTGTTATATTTTGCTGTGAGTATTCTGTATCTGTTCTTAACTGTATCTCTTTTTATCTACATGTGTATGTATGAACTGTACTGACTCGTGTGAGAGGAAGAATTGAATTTCATTAAGTACGGTACATGAACTACTAGGGAGCCACTAGCGTGTGTCTCACGCTGATGACAAGATTACTAGTATAATAATATAGGCACTTAGTCAGTTTTATTGATTTACCTATACTTAGATGTAAATTTGAGCAGATTTTATCTGACACAAAATTATCATCAAATTTCACGGGTTCTCACTTTTTCAGTTTAATATTAATAAATTCTGTGACTTGAGAGATGCAATTGACAAGAAACATTATTGTAATTGACCTACCAAAGGTAGAATAATTTAATAACAAATCATTAAATTACATCACAACATATTTACATGATTGGTTGATCAGGTTTCTTATAATTAACTTCAGCACAGATGAAACACGCGTCCGTAATTTCATAGGAACAACAGGACAAGTCATGGGTCTTTGCATAACTTATCTCTACTTGTACATTAACTTAGAGTTTTTACTTTTAGAAATAAATTAAGGAGAAAGTTTAGGAGGAAGAAAATGGAGGCTGAAGGGAAATGGTTGAAGTCTTATCTTGAGATATTTTAACCAGAGACATGGCAGTTTCTCGGTAGCTTCCGCTCGACTTTTGGTCGAATGGCCATCAACGTTTTACCTGTGCGAAGATTTTTGGTCTCAGCCCGGCAAACTAGTCCCAGCCTTATTAACCGTTCTGCTACGGCTTACAGGCGACCAGCGTCCAGCTTCCAGCGGCTCGCTACAAGTCGGCTTCCACTTCACCGTGATAACAGCCTCAGCTCCGGTTTGGTTTTCAAGATAACAACTTCCAGAAAGAGTTCACAGCTTGGAGCTGTGACACTCGAATGGTTCACAGCTGACGTGCTGTTTAAACCTTGCTGAGGACGTGGACCCTTGACTCATGGTCGGACGTCCACAGTTTCAAAAAGAAAGTTCACATCTCAACTTCCTCACAGGAACTGCAAATTCCAGCAAAAGCTTAGAACTTTCAAGAAAGGATCTGAGATCAGTGACTTGTTCTTCTCCAATTGGTTCAGACGAACCAGTGGAAGGGAGTTAGAGTGATGAAGGTCACTCGGATAGGAGAGAAGATAGTGAGTCAGAAGACTTGCAGGTGTGAACCAACAGAGAATCTGTTTTGAGAGTAGAGGGATTTGTTTTCATAGAAAGGAGACAGAACGACACGTTTAGTCTAAAGACGTGATCATAGTGTATCCTAACAATTTAAAACAAAGTCTGGAAGATCATTCTGACATGTTCTCACACTTTGGCATAGAAAAAATATACCAGCTTAGTAAGATCATTCACATATTAAGAATATACTGTTCATATGAATAATAACAATAATCTCCCTCCGCTCATCAGCGGAGGGAGAGGAGGAGGGAGCGATCACTTGACTTTTTGAAAAAAAAAAAAAACTCCAGATAAGGGATTAAGAAGGGTGGGAAGCGCACCCGCTTCCTCGGGTCAAGATAAAGGAGTATAAGAGCAGTGCGCAATCTCTCTGAGCCACAGCAACGGACTGGAATTTTAGGAGTCCACTTTACCTATATAGGAATCACCCCCCTTTATTCTAGCTGCACGTAGAAGTTAGAGATTATTAGTTATATTTAAAACCCTGGCTGCGCGCAAGAGTTAGACAATATTAGTTATATTTTAATGACATTCAGGTCGCGCTGAAAGGCGGAAATGGGTGCGCGCTTCGTGTTATTTACGTTCTAACATAAGCTGATTTGTAATCAGTTATTAACAAATATTAAACTCAGAAACACTAATATATATACTCAGCTAACAAATATTTTTTAGCGGCGTCTCCTCTCTTAAAACACTGTAAGCGCGCACACAAGAACACTCCACCCACGTCAAGTGAACACCCCACCCACTTCAAGTGAACACCCCACCCACTTCAAGAGAACACCCCACCCACTTCAAGGCTTGCTCTCCACATAATGAAGATATGAAGTCTGCTGGGTCTCCAAATGATCCCATCCCACCTCGTCTTTTTAAAGAGGTTTTTCACACGGTGGCTCCTTCTGTGTCCCAAATCATAAATGTTAGCTTGGCAAGTGGACAGGTACCTCCAAGTTTTAAACATGCAGTTGTGACTCCACTGATTAAAAAACCCGGTCTCGACTCCACAGACATGTCCAATTTTAGGCCTATTTCAAAACTGCCCTTTGTTTCAAAGATCTTGGAGAAAATTGTGTACAACCAGTTAACTGCTTACTTAAACGACCACAACCTTCTTGAACTGTTCCAATCCGGTTTTAAAACTCGCCACAGTACTGAGTCAGCACTGTTGAAGGTTTGCAATGACATTCTCATAGCCACAGACTCTGGTCACTGTGTAGTTTTAATGCTGTTGGACCTAACTGCTGCCTTCGACACGGTGGACCATCACATCCTCCTGTCTCGCCTGGAGAACTGGGTGGGCATTCAGGGTCCTGCTCTACAGTGGTTTAGATCCTATTTAACAGAGAGAAGCTTTTGTGTGCGTCTAGGTTCTGTGGAGTCCTCTGTAACACCTCTCACATGTGGAGTACCTCAGGGGTCTATACTTGGCCCCCTTCTGTTTTCCCTATATTTACTACCTCTGGGACATATTCTCCGGAAACATGGTATTTCTTTTCATTTTTACGCCGATGACAGCCAAATTTATGTTCCATTGAAACAATACTCCCTGAACCAACTTCTGGATTGTATGGCTGAAATCAGAGCATGGATGTCACACAACTTTTTACATTTTAACGAGAAAAAGACTGAGGTCCTGTTATTTAAGCCCAGTGTGGGTTCCACTGTTCATGCTGATCTGGGTCCTTTAACACAACATCTGACTGAGACAGCAACTAACCTGGGTGTAAGGCTGGACAGTGATTTTAAGCTGGATGCTCAGATTAAATCTGTGGTCAAGTCCAGCTTTTATCACCTGCGACAACTGGCCAAGGTGAAACCATTTCTGTCACAACGTCATTTTGAGATTTTAATCCATGCTTTTATTACAACTCGTCTGGACTATTGCAACTCACTTTACGTTGGTCTGAGCCAGTCATTACTGACTCGACTTCAACTGGTTCAGAATTCTGCTGCTCGCCTTTTAACTGGTACCAGGAAATGTGAACACATCACCCCTGTCTTAAAATCACTACACTGGCTCCCAGTTTGTTTCCGGATTAATTTTAAGGTTCTTTTGTTTGTATTCAAATGTCTTCATGGTCTCGCCCCACAGTATCTGTCCGACCTTCTCCAGCCGTACATTCCCTCACGCTCTCTGAGGTCAGCAGATCAGCTGCTGCTGGTCGTCCCAAAGTCCAACAGGAGGCTGAGAGGTGACCGAGCGTTCTCAGTCGCTGCCCCTAAACTGTGGAACGAGCTGCCTCTGCGTGTCAGACAAACTGACTCACTTCCTGTTTTCAAGTCTGCTCTGAAGACACATTTTTTCTCTTTGGCTTTTAACACAGCTTGAAATGTTGGTTTTACTGTTTTTAAGTTTTTCTTTTATAGTTTTTACTGTTTGCTGTTTGATCTGGTAATTTATTACTTTTATGGTATTTGTTGAGTTTATAGTTGTATGCTTGTCTGTGTTAGTGTACAGCACTTTGGCCAACGGTGTTGTTTTAAAGTGCTTTATAAATAAAGTTGTATTGTATTGTATTGTATTGTAATGCGTAATGAACGGGGGCGGGCCAGGGCTGGCTCTGGGCCAACCAGGGACGAGCCGGACTGGGGAGGGCCGGTCAATGCGAAAACGGCTAAAGATGGCCTCCTTTACTCCTCTCTCAAACCATCATTCCTCTCCATCAAGGAGGAACAATGAATGAGTTTGTCACAGCTCCTCAGACTGAAGAAGTTTTTTTGATACAAAGAAGAATCTGTCCAGAGGACTGTACATTTACTGAGCCTGCATCAGAACAATTATCTGTAAAGATTTAGCACATTTGATATGGAAAACACATTTTGACTTAACCAATTAATATATTTTCAATGGTAAAATATGCAGGTTTATTTCATACTACTTTCATACTATTCCCTTTAATTGCTTTATGTATTTATGTACGACCAGGTTTTCGTGCTGGTCGTGGAACACTGGACCATCTCTACACCCTCAGCAGGTCCTGGAGGGTGCGTGGGAGTTTGCCCAACCAGTTTACATGTGCTTTGTGGACTTGGAGAAGGCATTCGACCGCGTCCCTCGGGGGGTTCTGTGGGGGGTACTCCGGGAGTATGGGGTACCAGGCCCATTGATATGGGCTGTTAGGTCCCTGTACGACCGGTGTCAGAGCTTGGTCCGCATTGCCGGCAGTAAGTCAGGCTCGTTTCCAGTGAGAGTTGGACTCCGCCAAGGTTGCCCTTTGTCACCGATTCTGTTCATAACTTTTATGGACAGAATTTCTAGGCGCAGCCAAGGTGTTGAGAGGATCCGTTTTGGTGGCCTTAGAATCGCTTCTCTGTTTTTTGCAGATGATGTGGTCCTATTGGCTTCATCAGATCGTGATCTACAGCTTTCGCTGGAGCGGTTTGCAGCCGAGTGTGATGCGGCCGGGATGAGGATCAGTTCCTCCAAATCCGAGGCCATGGTCTTGAGCCGGAAAAGGGTAGCATGCCCTCTCCGGGTCGGGGATGAGGTCCTGCCCCAAGTGGAGGAGTTTAAGTATCTCGGGGTCTTGTTCACGAATGAGGGAAAACTGGAGCGTGAGATCGATAGGTGGATAGGTGCAGCGTCCACAGTGAAGCGGGTGCTGTACCGGTCTGTCGTGGTGAAGAGAGAGCTGAAAGATGAAACTTGGATAGATATAGAACAAACTTTATGTAATAATATTAGGATTTCAGATCTACCATTTATCAGTACAGATTTAAAAAGACATGTCTGCTTTAAAAGCATCAATATTAGCTTTGCAACAAGAGGAAACCACACCCTGGACCAGGTTTACACCACCATGAAAAATTCCTACAGAGCCATCCCCCTCCCCCACATTGGTGCTTCTGACCATATCTGTGTTATGCTAAAGCCAGCATACAGGCCACTGGTGAAAGTCACAAAACCAGTCCGCAAGCAGATACGAGTGTGGCCAGAGGGGTCTTCAGAGGCACTCCAGGACTGTTTTGACACCACAGATTGGGTATGTTCAAAGAAGCTGCTACCACAAACAACAACACATGTCTCCAGGAGTACTCAGACACTGTATGTTCATACATCACCAAGTGCATTGATGATGTAACCAACCTCAAGACCATCACTGTTCGGGCTAATCAGAAGCCATGGCTGACAGCTGAGGTTCACAGACTCCTGAGAGCCAGGAATGCTGCCTTCAAAGCGGGAGATCAGGTGGGCCTGAGGGCAGCCAGAAAGAACCTGGCCCGGGGCATCAGAAAGGCAAAGAGGCAGTATTCTGGGAAAATAGCTCACCGTTTCAAGGACAGCAGGGATACACGCAGTCTGTGGCAGGGAATACAGACCATCACAAACTACAAACCACCCCCCAGACCTGTGACAGCTCAACCTCTACGCTGAATGAACTGAATGAGTTCTTTGCTCGGTTTGAGGCAAGTAACAGCACACCTGCACATAAACTCCCCCCCTCTCCTGATGGCCAGGTGCTGACGCTGTCCTCAGACAGCGTAAGGCGATCATTCATCAAGATTAACGCCCGGAAGGCCTCTGGTCCTGACAACATACCTGGTCGTGTGCTGAAGGACTGTGCAGGGGAACTCGCAGCGGTCTTCACGGACATCTTTAACATCTCACTGAGCCAGGCCATCGTCCCCACCTGTTTCAAAGCCACCACCATCATCCCTGTCCCAAAGAAGGCAACGCCCGCATGCCTCAATGACTATCGCCCAGTAGCACTCACCCCCATCCTGATGAAGTGCTTTGAACGGCTAGTCATGAAAAGCATCACATCTGTCCTCCCTGCCTCCCTGGATCCCTTCCAATTTGCATACCGACCTAATCGCTCAACCGACGATGCCATCTCCTCTGCCCTTCACACAGCTCTCACACATCTGGACACGAAGGACTCCTATGTTAGAATGTTGTTCATCGACTTCAGCTCGGCATTTAACACCATCATCCCCCAACAGCTCATCCTTAAACTGGACAGTCTGGGGCTGAACACCTCAATGTGTAACTGGCTGCTAGACTTCCTGACCGGGAGACCACAGACAGTACGGATCGGGAGTAACACATCTAGCACCATCACATTGAACACAGGGGCCCCACAAGGATGTGTGCTGAGCCCCCTTCTATTCACCCTGCTAACACACGACTGCACACCATCGTACAGCTCCAACCACTTCATCAAGTTTGCGGACGACACAACAGTGGTAGGTCTCATCAGCAACAACGATGAGACGGACTACAGGAACGAGGTGAGCCGCCTGGCCTTGTGGTGCGGACACAACAATCTCACTCTCAACGTGGAGAAGACAAAGGAGATTGTTGTGGACTTCAGGAAGAAGGATGCCCAACATGCCCCTCTGACCATCAACAGCACCGCAGTGGAGAGAGTGGACAGCACCAAGTTCCTGGGAGTGCACGTCTCAAAGGACCTGTCCTGGAGCAGGAACACTGCAGCACTGGCAAAGAAGGCTCACCAGCGTCTCTACTTTCTCCGCAAGCTGAAAAGGGCTGGAGCTTCAACCCCCATCATGAGCACCTTCTACAGAGGTGCCATAGAAAGTGTCCTGACCAGCTGCATCACTGTGTGGTTTGGTGCATGTACTGCATCCTGCCGCAAGAGCCTCCAGCGCATCGTGAAAGCAGCTGAGAAGATCGTGGGCACCTCCTTGCCCTCACTGCAGGACTTACACAGCAAACGCCTCACTCGGAAAGCCCACTGCATGGCAGGTGATCCCACACACCCACTACACAGCTGCTTCAGACTGCTGCCATCAGGGAGGAGACTGAGGAGTCTCCAGGCTCGAACCAGCAGACTGAGAGACAGCTCTGTTCATCAGGCAGTCAGGATGCTAAACACTCTGCCTGCTCTGCCCCCCTCCCATTTGAACTGCCTTAACACTAAAACTTTCTCACACATTACCACACAACACAAAGATTTTAACACTGGACTCTGTGTCATCAAACGGGTTATTCACTAAACTCTCGGTCATGTGCTCATACAGTTTGCACTACTTCTCATACTTGCACTAATGTTTGTATTACATCACTGCCTATAATCATAATACTGTTTACATTCTCTGTTTACATTTATTAATACTGTTTACTTTTATTACTACTGCTTACATGTAATTACTACTGTTTACATTTACACTACTCTAATATCTACACCACTGCTGATACATATACAGTGTGCTCTGAACGGTCTTATTTAGGGATGCCCAATGTGCCTTACTGCATATGCCACTTTTTGCCTCTATAACAACATCAACTACTACCTCATACATATACTGTGTACATTAACTCATACGCTGCTTTGCCACTTTGCAAATGTCAATGCTAGAAACCTTTAGTTTATTTTAGTTATACTTTTTATACTCTTTTTTATACTAGTATGCAAAAACTCAGGACAGTATTATGTTCATTAAATGTTTAATGTTTTAGTTTTAGAGTTGGTGTAAATTTTCATACTCTTATACCACTATGCAAAAAACTCAGGACAGTGTTAGTTTTACTATTTTATGCTTATGTCTATTATTATATGTTTCAGTGTTTCAATGTTTAGATGTTTACTGTTGCACCGAGGGACTGAGAGAAACGCAATTTCGGTCCTGTGTATGTCCTGTACAGTACATATTGCAGATCTGACAATAAAGTTGACTTTGACTTTTGACTTTGATTAGCTCATCTCTGACAGCATGGTGGGAGTATCTGAAAATGACAAAGTCTTCACTACTCCCATGTAGACATACACCTCTCTGGAACAATCCTGACATTCAACAAGAAAATAATATGTTAAATTTCCCAGGTTGGAGAATGAAAGGTATTGAATGTCTGGAACACATATTTGAGGGTATAGACTTTATTCCATTTAATAAATTAATAATACAATATGACATTGATAATAAATATTTCCTACAATACCAACAAATTAAGTCAATTGTAAAAAAGAAATTTAAGCTTAATAAAACATTGTTGGAAACACCAACATGTGTGTTAGAGTTTATTAATTTTCAACCACCCAAATTATTATCTAAAATATACAAAAAATTGTCTAGAATCGATGACTCGATAGCACTACCTGTTGAAAAATGGGAGTCAGATTTATCAATCAACTTTGAACAAAAAATTTGGTCTCAAGTATGTTCAAATACTTTTAAATTGACTAGAATCTCCAATTTACAATTAATACAATATAAGGTTCTCTATAGAGTACATTATACAGGTCAGCGAATGTTTAAGATGGGCTTTATACCATCTAACAAGTGCTCACAGTGCATAAGTAATACACCTGATGATTATATTCACGCGCTCTGGTTCTGTCCACCCGTTCAGAGGTTCTGGGTACAGGTATGTGAAGACTTGTCTAAATGTTTGAAATTTAATATCCCACTCTCTCCATCTGTTTGCTTATTGGGTATCTTTGAAGATGTTATACTAGAAAAAAATACATCCTATATGCTTTTCACTGCCTTATGCATCGCAAAGAAAACCATACTCGTAAATTGGAAAAATAAAAATAATCTTAGCATTAATCAGTATAAAAATCTTCTGTTAGATCATATTAGTCTTGAAACAGCATCTGCCGACACATTGGATCAATCTATTTGGCATTCTTTGATCGGCTCCGTTACGTAGTGAGGGTGGGGGGTCTGGGATGTGGCCTTGTGGGGCATTGGGACTGGAGGGGGGGAGGTTGGGGTTTGGGGCGCCGGGGGGTTGGGGCTGCTTGGGCGGGGAGGACCTTGTCTTCGACCTGGGGAGGACCGGGGGGGTTCTGGGGGATATCTGCTAGGGACGGCATGCGGGCCCTCGGGTGGTCGGTGGCGGCGGTCATGGGTCGCCGGTCGGTGACCCGGCTGTGCTGGGGTGGTTTCGGGGCGGGTGCCGGGGCTTGGGACTCTGGGGGCGTGTCGTCCCCGGGCTTGGGCCTGGTGGGGGTCGGGGGTCTTGGGCTCTGGCGGGCGGGTCGCCGGGCTATGGGCTGGCTGGCGCTCTGGTGCCCGGCTCTGGCCGGGGGCCCTCGGCTCGCTGGTGGGTTGGGGGTTCATATGCTGGGGGGTGGGTGTCTGGGGGCGTGACTGGTGGCCAATGGGAGGGGGCGGGCAAACCCAGCCTGGGTGTCTAATGTGTTATGTGTTCTGAAAGTTGTTAATATGAAGGGTGGGTGTAGTATTTCTTCTGGGGTGGGGATTAAGTGGATGTCCTTGATGATGGTCTTGGACTATGCTTGGCCGGTGTGCGGGCCCTGGTTGGGGCCTGTTCTTGGTGCTTCCTGGCTCTGTCGGCGGTTGGGCGGGCGCTCTTGGCCGTGTCGTCCATGTTGGATTTTGTGTCTTCTTGGACGGCGGGCTGACTGCGGTTCGCAGGGGTCGTGGCGGCCCTGGTGGGTGTGGGCTGTTGGTTCTGCTGTTGGCGGCCCTCGGGGCCGTGTCCCTCTCTGGTCTTGGCTCAATGGCCTGGCGGTCGGAGAGGTGTTTCTTTTACCTCGCTCCTTGGGTGGACCTTGGCGAACTGGGGGGGGGTACGCAGGGTCAGCGGGGGAGCTGACTCGCTGTGGGAGCACTGTTCCTGCAGATATTTTCTCCCCATCCCTCACCACGCACCTCCGCCCTCTTCATCTTAAATTAATACATGTAGGGAATTTGAGTCTCGGGTGTGCTGCAATGGTTTTACATCTCTGTTGTTCAGAGCACCTGGGACTCAATTTTATATACACTTTAGACATTCATTCATAAACATCTTCATAAAAGTCACATATAGGGAATGGAGTGAGCACTATGGCTATGGGTGGCGGGATGACATCAATCTCGCCCCCATGCCTATGCTCACTCAACATTATGCATTTAGACAATAGGGCCTGGGTTAGAGTTGGAGTGGAGGGGAAACTGGTACAATGCTAGCCTTTGCTCCTTCTCTTTCCCTTTTAAGTACACTTTACAACAACACTCACCAACAGTACATTTGGGGACGGGGGTGTGTGTGTCGGGGTCTTGATTTGTTAATTTCAATTTTATTTATTTATTTATTTATTATATATGTATATATGTATATATATATATATATATATATATATGTGTGTGTATGTGTATGTATATGTGTATATGTAATTTATTTATTTTTCTCTTACCCCCCTGGTTGCCTGGCGGACATTCTGGGGGTGGGCCGTCAGGGGTTGTGCTGGGGTGTGGGGGGGGGTTCGGGGCCTGTGGGTTCGCCGTGGGCGGGGCTGGCGGTGCGCTGCCCCTGGGGCTGCTTGGGCTCGGGTGTCCTGTCCTGTCGGCAGGGCGAGGGGTGAGCCGGATCTGGGATGTCTACTGCTCTCCACCCCAGAATGAATGGGCCTACCTCCTGGGTTTGGATGTGGGCTGCCCCATGTAGGGAGCAGGTACATGTCTTGGACCTAGGGGGTATAGAGTGTGCATCGGGATTATGAATGGAACGTGTTGTTATTGTTTGTCTTTCTGTGAGTGAGGGTGAGGATGAGGGTGGGTCTGAATGAGTGTGTCTGTGTATGAATGTTTAAGTGTCAGGCTGGGACTTGGACTGCCCCCTCTCTGATACATCTGAGGCTACTTAGTGTCGCGCTCCTGGCGCGTGGCCTCCTGGTGGGTGTTCCTCTGCCTGCGGGCGTGCTTGGGGCCCTCAATATCTGGGGCTGGGCGCTTGGGTGTTTGTCGGCTCGGCCTGGTGGCTGCCTGGTGGGGCTCGTGTCCTCTGGTCCTGTCGGGTCTGGGCCTGAGGGATGGGCGTCCCCGGTGCCCAGGCCTCGGTGACCGGCCCTGGGGCTACGTCGGTGCAGGGGGCTCCGTAAGGGGCCTGTGTATTTGTTGCAGTTGACCCCGGGGGGTCATTGTGTGTGGTCGCTGGTGGGGTTCGCCCGGTTCTTCCCCTTGGTCGGATCTGGGGAGTGGACGAGTGGCTCGTCCTGTTCGGGTGGTCCTTGGGACTCTGGGTCCTTCCTGGGGTCTTGGGCTCTGATCGCCCCTTCGTCTGTCTCGGGCTTTGGGGGGACGGGTCTCTGATGCTTCACAGTCGCTACTAAATGTTCTATTGGAGGAACCTTATTCACTTATGCATGCTCACAACCACACACAAATGGATGCAGGGATGTATATGTAGATATATGCAGATATGTAGATGGGTATATGAATGAATATAAATGTATATGTATGTATACTGTATATATATTTGTAGGTATGGGTATGTGTTTTTATAGAAATCTTCTGCAGGGTCATGAATATTATCAGTCTTTATGCATGTATGTTTCGTTGCTGTGTTCTGTCATGTGCTTTGCAGGATTGTGGACGGAGGTTCGGTGTGTTTGCCTTGTGCTCTTTTTGTGGATAATTGTTGTTTTGTTGTCTTACTCTCTCTTTTCTTTCTTTCTCTCTTAAAAATAAAAATAAAAAATAAAAAATATATATAAAAAAAACATTAAAAAAAAAACATATTGGAGTGAGAGGATGGTGTTAGGATCCAGCGTGGTGTGGGAGGAGGTGAGTCCATTAGTGCAGATGGACACTCAGAGACACGAGTAAAAAGTCAAAAAATACTTTAATAACAAAAAACTCAGAGCTCAACTGTGGCTGTAATACAAAAAGTCCAACATGACGAAGTACTCACAAAAACCAAGGAGCTGACACGACACACCAGGCAGGAAGACGAGATGACCCGACAAAGACATGCACACAAATGCAAACTTATATACACAGACTAATTACCTAAATCATACACACCTGAGACAACACACCTGAGACAGACAACATGCAAGACAAGACCACCAGAGGGAGCCACATTCTTACAGTACCTCCCCCTCAAAGACGCCCCCAGGCGTCCACAAGGAACGCCCCCAACAACCAGGGCGGGCACGAAGGAAAACACAAGGACAGGGGAACAGGACAAGGGACAAAAAGCAAAACACAAAGCCAAACTTGCAAAAACCCAAACCAGAACCAAACACAGACTAAACCCAGGAAACGAACAAGCGCCAAAACGTCAAACGTAGAAACGTCGAACGGAGTGACGTCATCGGACGTAGCGACGTCATCGACGCGGCGACGTCATCGACGTGGAGACCCTCCATCGATGCGGAGACGTCTGAAGAGCGAGGACCCTCTGCAGCAGTGATGTCACCGACGCGAGGACCCTCCGAAGACAGTAGAGGCGTCACCTGGCGCGGGAAACCCTGCAGACGTCGAGGCTCAGCGGCGAGAGGACCCTCCGAAGCAAGTAGAGGCGTCGTCAGCGCGTGAACCCCCTAGACGCCGAGGCATCAGCGGCGCGCGCACCCACGAAGCAGAGGCGCCACCAGCGCGGAGACCCTCCGAAGAACATTAGAGGCATCATCAACGACGCCGGGACCCCCTGAAGGCGAAGAGGCGAACAGCGGCGCAGGACCTCTGCAGACGGCGAAACCTCAGCGGCGTGCTCCGGCACCAGACGGCGAGGGGAAAAAAAAGAACGGGCAGGTGAGAAAAATAAAAGTCTGAACTGGGTGTGATCCATGTACTGATGAAACAGAGACTGTAGGAGGTGGAAAAACTACGGAGACTGCAGCAGGCTGCACAAGAGCGGCTGCAGGAACTACAGCTGCATGGACCACGTCTGTGACGGCTGCTCTCTTCGAGCGGAGACCGTCACCTTCTGCCTCTGGAAGTACCGCCCGCTGGACTCACTGTTGGTCGGGTCATCATGTTAGGATCCAGCGTGGTGTGGGAGGAGGTGAGTCCATTAGTGCAGACGGACACTCAGAGACACGAGTAAAAAGTCAAAAAATACTTTAATAACAAAAACTCAGAGCTCAACTGTGGCTGTAATACAAAAAGTCCAACATGACGAAGTACTCACAAAAACCAAGGAGCTGACACGACACACCAGGCAGGAAGACGAGATGACCCGACAAAGACATGCACACAAATGCAAACTTATATACACAGACTAATTACCTAAATCATACACACCTGAGACAACACACCTGAGACAGACAACATGCAAGACAAGACCACCAGAGGGAGCCACATTCTTACAGATGGCTATAAGGTGTGAAGGGGGGCCATCTATAAATGGAAAAAAAATAAATAAAAAAGACATACCAAACTAAGTCAACGTTCTCTGTCACTTAATGGCTTTATTTATTTATCCATCATAAAGATCACAGAAATATTGGGTAAACTGAAAAAGAAAAGAATCTGTGAAATTACTATTCAATCTGAATAAGTAAATTAATTAAGGTAAAGAGGTCAGTATTAATATTGACCTCCTAAAATCCTTGACATCTGGGTGGCACCGTATGTGTTTAAAGAAACACATTTTTTCAAATCCCGGTTAAAAACTCACTACTACTCCATTGCTTTCAATGCCAGCTGATGTGTACTGGATCGTTTGATTTATGATCTGCAATGTTTTTATGTTTTTCGTGTTGTACTTCATTGTATGTGTTGCCTGTTGCGTGTTTGTTTGTCCAGCACTTTGGTGGACTTGTTCCTGTTTAAAGTGCTTTATAAATAAAATGGTATGGTAATGGTATGGTAAAGACACAATATGGTGGTTACCCTCATGTTTCCTTCATCTGGTGGCCCGTACGGGGAAAACCATTGAAGTAAACCACTGCTTCCTTCATCTGGTGGCCCAAGTACGTGTTTTCTGAAAGTTTATTGATAAATCTGTGGTCTCTCATGAACTGTAACGTCATGTTTGCATATTAGGATCCAAGTTTTAAACTCTGAGGATAATAATTTTGGCTGGAAGTGTTCAAGACAGGCAGATTCTGCATGTTTTTATCATTTGAAGCTGAGAGATTGTTATTCGTTCAACTCTTTTACACGCTGTTGGAAGCTTTAGGTGAGGTTTTGTTAGCCCGTGGTCTGTGGGGGTTCTGGTTCCGGTCCAGTTCACGCAGACTCCTGTACAAAGCTTTGTTGACCGCCGAGTCAAACTGCCTGAAAGCTATTATTAACATCTACCAGATTGCTGTGTGTGGTATTTTACATTTTGGAACAGGTCAAAAAAGCATATTACTGTTAGAACGTTGTCGGCTGGGTTCTGTCAGACCCGAGTCCTGCTCCATTAAAAAGTGGACCGGAACCGACTTTGAAGTGGCTCCGAGCGAGTCCGTGTTTGTTCAACAGCTGCAGTGCTGGGTTACTAAGCGTGTACGTGAGTACGGATTGGTGTAAAAATTGTGCTGTTATAAAAAGCCTTTGCACAACTGCTGTGGAGCTGATCACAGTGAGGTGTCGTCCCCATTATCTACCCCGCGACTATTCAGATATCCTTATCACAGTAATTTACATAGCTCCTGATGCTAATGCTAAAGTCGCCCTGGAAGAAATTCATGACTTAATCAGCTCGCTGCAGTGTAAATATCCAGAGGGGCTCTGCATTGTTTTAGGTGACTTCAATCACGTGAATTTAAAGGACTCTCTCCCAGCCTTCAAGCAACACGTATCCATAGCAACACGAGGAAGTAACACGCTCGATCAAGTCTACACAAATGTGAGAGGCGCGTACACAGCAAAGCCACGCCCACCGCTCGGGGCTTCTAACCATTTATCCCTCCTCATGGTCCCAGCACAACTCCCTCCACTGAGGCGCTCCAAGCCAGAACAAAGGGAAGTCAAATTTTGGCTCCAGGACAGTACCTCCATGCTGAGAGACTGCTTTGAAAAAACTGATTGGTCTGTTTTCAGGAAGGCTGCTGCTGATGGAAGCTCAGTGGATCTGGAACTATATGCTTCGTCAGTACTGGGTTATATTAGCACATGCTCTGAAAATGTATTCATAAAAAAATATGTTAAATATTATCCCAACACAAAACCCTAATTAAACAAAGAGGTTCGCACACTGCTGGCAGCCAGGAACACTGCCTTCAAGTCTGGAGACTCAGAGGAGCTGAGAAAGACCAGGAAAGAGCTGGTTGCTGGCATAAAGAGGGCCAAGGCCACATATGCACAGAGGATCGAGGGTCAGTTCGCCTCACAAGACCCATGGAGCATGTGGAGGGGTATCAAATGCTTAACAGATTACAAAGGCAGGAGCAAACAATGCCCCAGGGACCCATCTCTGCCTGATGCCCTTAACAAGTTTTATGCAGCTTTGAAGACCCAAATAGACCACCTAGCGCCAGACTCACCTCACCACCAGATGATGTGCACCTTAGCGTGACCGTAGCAGAAGTGAGGGGTAGTCTCAGAAGGATCAACCCTCATAAAGCAACTGGACGGGACAACATCCCCGGGAAAGTTCTGAAGGAATGTGCGGATCAGCTGTGAGGTGCTGGCTGACATCTTTAACACCTCACTTGCACTGGAGACAGTTCCCACCTGCCTGAAGACCGCCACCATCATCCCAGTCCCAAAAAGCTCCACAGTGACTGGTCTGAATGACTATAGACCGGTGGCCCTCACCCCGATAGTCGCTAAATGTTTTGAGAAACTGGTCATGTCCCACATCAAGACAACCGTCAACATCAACGAGGATCCTCATCAGTATGCATACCGCGAGAACCGATCAACAGAGGACGCCATCTCCTCTGTGGTCCACATTGCTCTCACCCACCTGGATCAGAAGGACTCATACGTGCGTCTGCTCTTTGTGGACTTCACATCTGCCTTCAACACCATGATCCCCCAAACTCTGATGGACAAACTATCCACACTTGGACTAAGCCCCTCCGTTTGTAACTGGGTCTAGACTTCTTAACAAACAGACCACAGTCCGTGAAGATCCACAACTTCTCCTCCACCATTACCCTCAGCACTGGCTCTCCTCAAGGATGTGTGTTGAGCCCTCTCCTGTTCACTCTGCTCACATATGATTGTACAGCCACACATCCAGGCTGTCATATTGTTAAGTTTGCAGATGATACAGCGGTGGTGGGATGCATCACAAACAATGATGAGTCCAGCTACAGACAGGAGGTGGAACACCTGGAGAGCTGGTGCAAAGAGAATAACCTTCACATGAATGTGAAGAAGACAAAGGAGATGATTGTGGACTTCAGAAGGAACAAACACACCCACACCCCACTGAACATAAGTGGATCTGCAGTGGAAGTGGTCTCCAGCTACAAGTACTTGGGTGTACACATGAATGATAACCTCAGCTGGAGCAACAACACCACCAGCCTGATCAAGAAAGGTCATCAGAGACTCTACTTCCTCAGACGGCTGAGACGAGCTGGTCTGAGTAGCCCAGTCCTCACCTCCTTCTACAGGTGTGCAGTGGAGAGCATCCTGTGCTCCAGCATCAACGTGTGGCATGGAGGCTGCACAGTTGAAGAGAGGAAAGCTCTACAGAGAGTGGTGAAGGCTGCACAGAAGATGTTGGAGTCAGTCTCCCCACCATCACAGACATTTACACCTCCAGATGCAGGAAAAGAGCCACCTGCATCATGAAAGACCTCACTCACCCAGCACACTCACTCTTTGCCCCACTCCCCTCAGGACGGAGGTTGAGGAGCATCAAATGTAGAACCACTAGACTGAGGAACAGCTTCTACCCTGAGGCTGTTAGACTCATGAATAAATAAACAATAAGAATAATCACTGCAAAATATCACATCATGCTGATGCTGATCTGTTTTCTTGTTGCTGTGTTCATCTGTGACCATCTGCTCATACAGACTCATGTTCGTGCTGCTGTTTATAATGATGTTTTTCTACTACATTAGGGCTTAGTGTATTACTAGTTGATGTTTTTCTTAGTTAATCCTAGATGTTATTACTGTTTTTCTCTTGCATTTGTTGTTGGATGTAACTGGGACCCTGTGTACATAATCTCGTTTTCATCACATGTACCACATGCGGTGCAAATGACAATAAAGACTCTCTGACTCTGACTCTGAAATGGATTTATTCACAAAGAAACAGAAAGAGTGGTGGGTGAACTAATATTTCATGGTAGATGTGGGGGAGTCCACAGTAAAAAAAAAATTAAATATGAGGGGGACACGTCCCCTTCACATATAATTGTTGCGACACCTATGCCCTCTGGTCAATGTTTTTACTCAGTTAACCTGTGGGGGGCTTTCTCTGTTAGCAGCTTGTGATTCTGGTAATTAACTCATTTATTTGCATGGGCAGAATCAATGGGCAGAATGCATGGTTTGCCTCTGCATTGGTTGTTTGCAATTATTACATTTTATTGATTTGATTCATCTTGTTCATGTGGTTGAGGTGACTACTGAGTCTGATGTCGCTGATGACATGATATGATTCAGTATAGAGACATATACTAAGCTGTTGGAGGAGGGCTGGCTGCGGGTCACCGGTCGCTGCAGCGAGGACCCGCCTCCAGCCCTTGCTGTTCCCCCAGCTCGAAGCTCCCTCAGAAGTAGTAACTCACACCAACAATAAATCAAGGAAACATGAATGCAGTTTTATCACTTGTATTAAAATCAAGGCAGGAAAAGGTTACAGTTTACAGCACTGGCCTCTCTGGTGTGTGTCACGATCAGGAGCCGGAGGGGCAGATGTGTCATTACAAATTTATATGGCTCTAAAACTCCTCCTTTCACAGAAGGGGAGCTCAACCTGTCACAGGTATGAAGGGGCGTGACTAAGTGTGATCTCAATGGATCTTACGTGGATTGACATGTAAGGAAAAATGAGACGGTGCTTCAAAAGCCTTTCTTCGTGATGTGGCAAGCAAAATCAAATCTATTCCTTGACGGATATTGAATCCCTCTTTTTAGAGCTGCTGGCCCAGTTTAACCCAGTCAGAACCGGGTCATAAATTCATTATAATCTCGTCTGAGCAGATCAGTTCTGTTACAAATAAAGTCCAGTTGTTTTTGAATTGAATGTTTTTGAATGTACCATGTCCTGGATGACTGAGAATCTTCACCACCTTATTGTAGGTAACCAGCAAAACCCGGCATGTGTGCTCTGTCATTTTATACTCAGCTTTTACCACAATAGATATTTTAATACTCATATTTATTATGAGCAAACATAAGTTGCTTGAGCCCAGCAATGTACCTGCTGCTTTGTTTTTGCTCTGTTTCAATACGATTTGACTTTGTTTGGTATGGTTTGCTCTGCTCACATCCACTTTGATGGTCATGTGGCATTGTTTTGCATCACTGATAACATGGACTGAATCAAAGCTGGGGATATTTAAAAGTGCGTGTGCATGTGAGAGAATAATGTAAGGCAAGCATTAAAGGAGAAATGAAAAGTGTTTTTAAGCTAATAGTAGTCTAATGAAAAGCATAAAATAAGCTTGTTGAGAAAATTTCACAAGTCAAAAATGTCATCCTAACTCAAATTTAGACTTTGCAAAGTGAAAAAATTCTCATCTGGTGTTTTTGACCCCCCTCCCTCTGCTTGCTCTCCGTCCCCTGAATATGACATAGGCAGTGCAATGGTCGTCCCTCATACAGTAATATTAGTGTGTGTATCTAGTATTTTTTCAACTTTCATCATTTTGTAAACCGCCCCCTAGCTTATAGACTGTAGTTATGTTATCATTCACAAGAGTTTGTATATATTTTTTTGTTTATGTAGTGTTTTGTAGTTCTGTTTGTGTTAATAAAAAAAAAATCTAGTAGTGGACAAAAAGGTTTCAGTGTGTAGCAATTAGGGATGCAGCAAAAAAAAATCTATTTTTTAAAGAATCAAGATTCTTAGTCCTGGCGATTCAGAATCGATTCTAAAAGCCCCAAAATAGATTTTAAAACTTTTTTAAAATTTTATATTGTATTTTTACCGCTCCTGTGCATTCGGCCGCTGTAGAATTTTGGCCGTGTAGGGCCACCGTAGTTAGTTAGCCAGGCAGCTCCCAATGGAGCCTGCTAGCAAGGAGGGAGACCCTGCATGTTTCAACTTGCTCCTTCATCTTTAAAAATCATTTTAGATCCTACTATGTTCTGTGGAATACAGAGCTTAACAAGACATTGGTAACTGTTTCAGGACATTTTCAACACCCCCACTCCCATGTTAGCATACGGCGCTAGCATGCTAACGTTAGCATACGGCGCTAGCATGCTAACGTTAGCATGCGAAGGCTATTCGTATTTCCAGGATAGAAATGCCCATTAATGCACTAAATCACCAAACTGTTTTTGACAAACTAAAGTGATATCCTTCAGATTCAAAAAAGTCTTCTGCTTCCATTTTAAATGACAGACAAGAGGACAGTAATGATGGGTTTATAGCTTCAGTGTTATTGTAAGATAGCAAAGGAGGTCTTAATTGTGTCATAAAAGTGCGTCCAGAAAATTACTACAGAAATCACTGCACTTCGGCATGTAGCAGGAAAAATGTAAAAAAAACTATTTCTTTAAGCTACTGACTTGAAAAAAGCATACTAAGTATGTTTATGTGTGTTGTTTACTATATGAAATTCTTGTTATATCGATTTTTTCAGATTTGATTACATTTCTCCTTTAAGACAAATTTATTTAAATTAATTATTTAATTTAGTGTTGGTACACTGTAAAAAAAAAAATCCGTAAAAAAACAGGTAAATGTACTGTGGAAGTGTGAAGGAATTTTCCGTTATCATTTTTTACAGGGGTTTCTCCATTTTTTTTTTCTTCGCGCAAAGCACCCTGGGAACAAGAACCTTTGAGAAGAAGCGCGAAAGAGGACTCCATTTACCTGGCACCCTAGATTAACAGAAATTTATGTAAATTATACATAAAAAAAAAAACAGTTAAAGACCGTGTAAAGTGAAATTAAATTTGTGTTTTTATTTTGTCACACGGCATAAATATGTGTTATTAATCACCCATATAAATCTGACTGATTAAAAACATTGATTTCCTTATAAAATTAAGTCTCAAAAATCATGAAAAAACATGATTTTGCCTTGCTCTAGAACGCTGGGGGCGTGTCGCACGTGGGCGTGGTTTCAGCGCAGTACTGCGCCATGTCCAGCCCCCTTCAGAGCTGAGCTGTGTGGGGAGGCATACGGGGGAAGCAGAGATCCACCTGCTCTGTTTTTATCTGAGTTCTGGCTTCCAGCAGCTCCTTTTTCCAAGAGTTACGCTGTTTTTAGTGCACTAACAACTCTGGTTATGTTTTTAAAGTTGAGGACACATAACTCCGCTGTTATAATCAGCGCTATTTTAGAAGATGAGCGGACTCGCGGTCCGAACCGGTCACATCGCATGCGGGGTCTGATCGCCACACACACACACACACACACACACACACACACACACACACACGCGCGCGCGCGCGCGACCCGGTCACATCGCATGCGGGGTCTGATCGCCTCTCACTCACACACACACACACACACGCGCGCGCGCGACCCGGTCACATGCATGCGGGGTCTGATCGCCACACGCGCGCGCGCGCGGGGGGGCGGAGGTGCGCGGAGGTGCAGGTGGCATGTGGTCGCTCCAGCAGCACGCCAGTACTGGAGGGAGACGGTCGGTAGCGAGTGAACGGCTCCACCGAAGAACGCATTTATAACGGCTGGAGCTGCAGGGGGTGGGGCTTGTGACCGCGTGACGAAACGCGGTCACATTTAAACCACGCCTAAAAAATCCTGAAAGAGAAATGTGTTTATACACAGTTTGATCTATAACTCCAAAATTAATTGAGCTACAATTTTGAGACTTTTTACTCATTTACAAGATTACAATTACGACATTTATAATGTTTATTGAAGAAAATGTTGAAATTCACTTTACACGGTCTTTAANAAAGCCTTTCTTCGTGATGTGGCAAGCAAAATCAACTCTATTCCTTGACGGATATTGAATCCCTCTTTTTAGAGCTGCTGGCCTAGTTTAACCCAGTCAGAACCGGGTCATAAATTCATTATAATCTCGTCTGAGCAGATCAGTTCTGTTACAAATAAAGTCCAGTTGTTTTTGAATTGAATGTTTTTGAATTTACCATGTCCTGGATGACTGAGAATCTTCACCACCTTATTGTAGGTAACCAGCAAAACCCGGCATGTGTGCTCTGTCATTTTATACTCAGCTTTTACCACAATAGATATTTTAATACTCATATTTATTATGAGCAAACATAAGTTGCTTGAGCCCAGCAATGTACCTGCTGCTTTGTTTTTGCTCTGTTTCAATACGATTTGACTTTGTTTGGTATGGTTTGCTCTGCTCACATCCACTTTGATGGTCATGTGGCATTGTTTTGCATCACTGATAACATGGACTGAATCAAAGCTGGGGATATTTAAAAGTGCGTGTGCATGTGAGAGAATAATGTAAGGCAAGCATTAAGACAAATTTATTTAAATTAATTATTTAATTTAGTGTTGGTACACTGTAAAAAAAAATCCGTAAAAAAACAGGTAAATGTACTGTACTGTGGAAGTGTGAAGGAATTTTCCGTTATCATTTTTTACAGGGGTTTCTCCATTTTTTTCTTTCGCGCAAAGCACCCTGGGAACAAGAACCTTTGAGAAGAAGCGCGAAAGAGGACTCCATTTACCTGGCACCCTAGATTAACAGAAATTTATGTAAATTATACATTAAAAAAACTGTTAAATTACGGGAAAAATCCGTTTTAGGGTTTACGGAAATATCTGTAAAAAAACGGAGAATGTACTGGCAGAAAATTACCAGGACATTTTCCGTTTTTTTACGGATTTTTTTTTTTTTTTTACTGTGATGTAAATTTTCTTTTACCTGTAAGTTTAGGAAGTTTTAGTGCAAAACTGAGTTTTAAATTGGGTTTATTTTATTTAGTTGTTTTGCTTATGGGCAGCATGGTGGTGCAGTCAGTAGAACTGCTGCCTCTCAGTGAAGCAGACTACCGTGGTTCAAATCTCGGTGCAGGACCTTTCTGGGTGGAGTTTGTATGTTCTCTCCATGTATGCGTGGGTTTTCTCCAGGTACACTGGTTTCCTCTCACAGACCAAAAACATGCATGTTAGGCCGATTGGTAACTCTAAACTGTTTCTATAGGTGAGAGTGAGAGAGTGAATGGTTGTTAGTCTCTTTGTGTCCCTGTGATGGACTGGAGACCTGTCCAGGGTGTCCCCCGCCTCTCACACAGAGACTGTTGGATATGGACACCAGTGACCTCCACGACCCAAAAAGGAAGAAGCGGGTAAAAGATAATGGATGTTTTGCTCATAATATTCTGTTCTTTGATACAGGCTGAGAGCTGAAGATGGCGGTCGAGGGTTATTGTGCATCTCTCCCTATGTCATGTGCTGAGTGACAGGTCCCTTCCATTTTCCATCTGAGGTGTGTCACAGATGTCTTGGTAGATTGTTTGTTTGGATCCATTCTTTTTTATTTATCTTCCATGTCTGGAAGTAAATTGTGTCACAAACCCGATTTGAATGAAACTTGGGCAAAGCAATCAGTGGATGTGTTTACAATGATTAACTTTTAGATTTAACAGAATTCAAGATGGCCACAACACATTTTTAACAAAAACAACCATAACTTAGCCATGCTTACAGATTTTGATGTTGTGATTGTAGCTGAGTCATTCACAACATGCATTCAGAGTGTTAATAAATCATGCAAGATGTTGAGGGCTTGGCTGTACCAAAACATACTGTACTGAAATGTGCCATTATTTCTAAGGTTTGACCAAACCGGCTTCAACATAGTCATTTTTCAACATTGAACGTTCTGAGCCTTAAACTATGGCAGGTGATATATTTCAAAGTGCTAGAATCAATATAAAAAAAACCACTCCAACCTGGGTAGCATAGATGGCTCTCTTCATGATGGTGAAGTCATCTCGGTCCAGGATGGCATTCATATCTGGAATATGCCCTCTGAGGATAGATGGTATGATCCAGTATATTTATCAGTAAACTGTTATATATAGATTCTACATTTTCAGATTGTCGGTTCATTCAGAGTACACAGACTTACTTTAGCAGAGCATCATAGAGGTTTTTACCAAACTTTTCCTTCACAGTATGGGCTGTGTCCCTGTGAGAGACAAGTGGAAATCAGAATGTTATCTTTGACATTAGATCCCGAACTCTAGAATTTATTAAAAAAATTCTTAATCAAGACTAACAATATACAAATGATGACTTATCTCAATACAAATAACAATCATCTGCAGGGACAGTTTTTGAGCTGGTGAGTCCCCATTCTGTTGGACTCCCTTCCGAAGCGCTCAGGATTGAAATTTAACTTTTTTTTTTTTACATTTTTGGCCAATCATATTGCAGGGACATATGACCAATGATGATGATGACTTAACATCATCATTAGCAACAATTATAACTTTAAATGAAAAACTATTTTCTTTTTCTTGTAACAGTTGATGCTAAATATATTGAAATTTAAAAAAAACTTAATTAGAATTCTGTAGTTCTTGTCACGACGCCTACCAACCCACTAGGTGTTTCACAACCTACAGTGTGGACTTGATCCCAATAATGGGAACCCTGATGTAGAGGAAAGTTCTCCCTGAAGACGGCTGTCCTCTGAAACACACAACCATTTACTTTAAGCACCAGTCTAAGCCTGTTCAGGCACCACTGTCACGTTGGGTTTGCTTTAACCATTTCTTTTTATTACTTTCAATGAGCTGTCTGACATCATCACACACACTCCATGAGCTCACTTCATATTCTGCCTTTTTGAATGTTTGAAGAATACTGTTGTGTCATTAGGTCAGTCTGTCTCGCTGTTCATCAACAATCAACAAACTCAATAGGGACACCATTAGAGAATAAAATCAGAGGAAGAACTGCTGGGACCGGCTTCCTGTTTTGTGGGACAGACTTCCTGTTTCTGTTTTTTTATTATTTTTTTTTATTCTTCTGCTGCCTTTGATACTATTGATGATGCAATTCTCACTGCCTCCAATGGTGGGTTGGGATTTCTGATGTAACATAAGTTTACATATGTTTAATAACATAAACCTCATAGCATAATAAGGCTTATGCTCTAGCTCTCAAAGTTCTATGTTGTGACCAATTATAGCGCTTCTTTTGCACCTCTGATTTGTGGGGTGCTTCAGGGGGTCTATTCCTAGACCTGCTTTATTTTCTTTAATATACCATACCATACCATACCACTTTATTTATAGAGCACATAAACAGACACAAGGCCAACCAAAGTGCTGTACAATAGAAAACAAACAAGCATAGCAAACAGGAAAATCATAAAATAAAAATATAGAAATAGCAACAGAAACTAACTAAAATGGTCAACAGTGTATATTACAGAGAGGATCAAAACAAATCACACCGTGTTAAAGGCGAGAGAATAGAAGTGGGTTTTCAAGCGAGACTTAAATACTGTGAGTGTGGGAGCCTGCCTGACACTCAGTGGCAACTCATTCCACAGTCTTGGACCTGCAACAGAGAAAGCCCTGTCACCTCTGAGCTTACGGCGAGTATCTGGAACTGAGAGAAGCATCTGGTCTGCTGACCTCAGAGAGCGCCGTGGGACATATGGCTGCAGAAGATCAGTGAGATCAGGTGGAGCGGAACTGTTC
>JBBPBX010024412.1:0-39695 GCA_038048925.1 Garcialebias charrua | reverse complement strand
TCCACTCTCCGGGCAGGAGTTCCCCAGATGCTGTAGCTCCATCTGCAAAACTTGGGGGAATGTATCTTGATGCTTGTGAGGCTGCTGCATCTGTGTGCGCTAGCATATTGTGGAGGGCCACGCACGCCTTCACCACGTCCACCGTCTTGTCTGGGTTGAAGTCGATGGGCCGTCCAAGAATCCTCCATCGTGCTGCCAGGATACCGAATGAATTCTCTATGACCCGCCTCACCCTGGAATGTCTGTAGTTGTACAGTTTCTGGCCATTGTCAAGGTTTTTACCTGTAGATAAAGTACATGAGAAAAAATAATATTACACACTCATCTATACACCTTTGTTTTTAGAGATGCATGTGCAGTTAGACATATTGTCAGAAAATATTTAGAATAGTACCAGGATACGGGCGCATCATGTTGTTATGCAGTGGAAAAGCTGCGTCTCCAAGGAAGACGTGGGGAAGTGTGATATTGGTGCCCGGCAGGTTCTCAGGTTCAGGCAGGTCAAGGGCCCCTTGCAGCAGCCGTGATCCAAACTCAGATGACTGAAAAATGCCTCCATCGCTTTCACGGCCATATGAACCAATGTCCACCATTGTGAATCGATATTTGGCATCGCACACAGCCATGAGCACAATGGAGTGAGCCCCTTTATAATTAAAAAAATCGCTCCCTGCATTTGGCGGTGCTTTGATCTGGACATGTTTGCCATCGACACAGCCCAAGCAGTTAGGAAAGTTCCAGACTCTCCAGAAGTCTCGGGCTATGTCTGCCCACTCCTGTCCTTTGGGGACTGACACAAAGTCTGTCTTTAGGGCCTTCCAGATGGCCTGGCAAACCTCCGAAACGATGTGAGACACAGTGGTGGAACCCAGTTTATAGCTAGCTGCTACACATTTCTGGCTACTACCGGAAGCCAAAATGCGTAAAGTAACAGCCAGTCTTTCAGACAATGTTACTGGACTATGATGGTTCCTACCATGCTGTATGTACGGCGAAATGCGGTGCAGCAGTTCGTCTAATCGGTGTCGGGACATACGAAAATATCTGAAGTGCATTTCATCATCATCCTCAGACCGCATTCGCTTCACAAGTACGTTGTACTCGCCGTCTACACGTCTCTGAGAATGTAATGGACGAACACACCACCTTCTACGACGACGTTTTTGTAAGTTTAAAAGCATTAAACACACAATCTGTTCTTCCTCTGATAAAAGTTGCAGTAAACGACGAGTTTTCGCACTACGAGCAGCCATTTTGTCTGTTATGTGTGACGTCAACCGATTCTTCTTCTACACTCTAGTCTCTCGTACTACATTCCCACTGGTTTCTCACTACTGCCATCTGTCGGTGAACAATGAACAGCGCGCAACCATAAACGCACACAGCTCGTGGCTAGAGAGCGCACGGACTCCGCGGAGCATGCGCGAATACCCAGAGCGCGACTATATCCGAGCCTTAATGCTGGTTCCTCACCAAACGCATCCAAATGCTCCAAATGCTCTGTGTTTGCTGCTGTAAACAGATGTCTGTCCCCACCGAACGTCTGCAGACGCGCAGTGGGAGGAGCGTGTCGTGGCTCCCTTCCTGGTCAGATCCGTGTTGTTTATGTACACTGGGCAGATAAAACGCTGTACGTGCCTCGTCAATACTTGTGTGTGTTTTCTACGAGCCGAACTGCAGCTCAAAAAGTATTTGTTGAGATTAAAACTTTTTTTTTTGTTTTGGGGAGATGTACGCTCGAAAAAAAAGCAGAAACTTTATAAATGCCATATTTTCCTACCGGATGCTGTTTTCGTCCACAGAAAGTCCCGTTCCGAGTGGTTGCTGATAATCTGCGAGCAGAAGAAGCAGGGCAAACCCAGCTTCTACAGTGGCTGCTGGCTGCGCGCGCGTGACAAGGGGCTGCCGGGTGCTGCCGCGCTGCTTCAAATGCTGTAGATGCGCCGCGAACAGCCCCGCTGTTCCAAGATGCGCAGCCCCCTAGACTTTCAATGTAAAGTGGCTGCTTCAGCTGCGCGAGATGCGTTTGGTGAGGAACCAGCATAAGCCTCGGATATAGTCGCGCTTTGGTCCGCAAGCTGGAGTGCGCGTGCTGCGCGCGCACTGTGCATGCGTTTATAGTGTGGCACGGCAGCGCATGGCAAAGTGCTGTTCTTTTACTGACCAGCAGGTGGCAGTACCCTCTAAAACCTGTGCATATGTTGCAAGAAAGGGTGTAGAAGAAGAAATCTACCGTAGAAGAAGAACTGTTTGAAATCACACAACAAAAACAAATGGCTTTCCGCTCGCTCGGGGAATTTAATACATTTGAATCACATAAAAAACATTCCTCCATGCGTCGCGACGCCGTTTCCACGACCACAGCGGCGCAGACAGCTGCAGGCTCTGGCGTGAAGGCTGTCGGTGAGGTCCCTACCCGACCTGTCAATCAATTCGGCGCGCGCTAGGCTTGCGGAGCTTCAAAATCTGGGAGGTGCACGACCACGCGCGAAACCAACGCGCTGGCCAAAGCGCGGGGGCGGGGACTTCGCGATTGCGTCACTTTGGCCGCGCGCCCTATGCGACGCGTCAACTATATCCGAGGCTTTCAAGCCTCGGATATAGTTGACGCACCTCCCAGATTTTGAAGCTCCGCAAGCCTAGCGCGCGCCGAATTGATTGACAGGTCGGGTAGGGACCTCACAGACAGCCTTCACGCCAGAGCCTGCAGCTGTCTGCGCCGCTGTGGTCGTGGAAACGGCGTCGCGACGCATGGAGGAATGTTTTTTATGTGATTCAAATGTTTTAAATTCCCCGAGCGAGCGGAAAGCCATTTGTTTTTGTTGTGTGATTTCAAACAGTTCTTCTTCTACGGTAGATTTCTTCTTCTACACCCTTTCTTGCAACATATGCACAGGTTTTAGAGGGTACTGCCACCTGCTGGTCAGTAAAAGAACAGCACTTTGCCATGCGCTGCCGTGCCACACTATAAACGCATGCACAGTGCGCGCGCAGCACGCGCGCTCCAGCTTGCGGACCAAAGCGCGACTATATCCGAGGCTTAAGTAGGGGCAGACTCAGCGCGGCTGCCGAAATCAGACTCCATGAAGCGGACTGACGAGAGCAACGCACCGCTGAAGGCACGGAGCTCGAATATCCAACGTCCAATATGAAAATAACTACACTGCGGTATTATTTCAATTCCTATATCCTTTATTTTTACTTTTCATACTTTTTGTACGTTCATAATATATTTTACTGATATCTGACATCACTGATATCTTTATCACCTAACAGGGAAAAAAATGGAGAAAAAAAACGTTCAGAAAGACAGAAATCCATCCCAGGGACGGAAACTTTAATCCGTGAAACTGCAACTAAAACCATGCATCCATCCATTTTCTTTTACCCGCTTCTTCTATTTTAGGATCACAGGGACTATCACAGGGGTACACCCAGGACAAATCGCAAATCCAACTAAAATCATATCTGAAAAGCTGTTTAGATACAAAGCTAATCTGTGACGCAGAACGTTTGGGTTGAAAACAGTACCTTGGGGTTTGTTGTGTTGCAGTTTGTCCTTTAAACGACATCGTTCCTCTTTATAATCTGCATCTGTTGTTTCCAGAAACTCGGACATTTCTTCTGCAGCCACTTCCTCTCGTTGTTCAGCCTGATGTCTCCTCATCTCTGTTAGACAAAGTTTCCTTTAAATAATAGTTTCGGAACGGGTACAGACGAACTGAAATCAAGAAAATGAAACGTTACGGAAAATTAAATCGTAGTCTAAAAGTACAGCCTCACATTTCCAATGTTCGTTAGCATAAAAGTACTTCCGGTCACTTCTTCTTCTTTTCTATTATGGCGGATCGCAAGCAACCTTAAGGTGCATACCGCCACCTACGGTACATGAGTGTGAAGCAACACCACCTTACATCTATTAAATTCTATTTTTTAATCTTGTACTTTGAAGAAAAGTAAATAATGCTTTTCTTAATCTATAAATATCCATTATGTTTCCTTCATTTCCTAATATTCCTTTAAGACTCCATTCTTGACCTGTCCTTCACACCATTCTTCTCAATTTATCCCTTTCATGTTCATGTTTTACAGTTCATCAGAGTCAGAGAGTCTTTATTGTCATTTGCACCGCATGTGGTACATGTGATGAAAACGAGATTATGTACACGGGGTCCCAGTTACATCCAACAACAAATGCAAGAGAAAAACAGTAATAACATCTAGAATTAACTAAGAGAAACATCAACTAGTAATACACTAAGCCCTAATGTAGTGGAAAAACATCATTATAAACAGCAGCACGAACATGAGTCTGTATGAGCAGATGGTCACAGATGAACACAGCAACAAGAAAACAGATCAGCATCAGCATGATGTGATATTTTGCAGTGTTTATTCTCATTATTTATTTATTCATGAGTCTAACAGCCTCAGGGTAGAAGCTGCGTAGAAGCTCATATGAACTGTAGGAGATGTAGAACATGTACTAATATTAGTACATGTTCTACATCTTCTTTCTCTCCACACCCTTCACATTTATCATCATCTTTCCTCCCTAATAAATATAAAATATCATTTAAATAGGTATGACCTACTCTTAATCTGAGTATTATTATTTCTTCTTTTCTGTTTCTCTCAGTAATATTTCTGTTTAGTACTGACTTTTGTACTTTATTTAATTTTCTTCCTTTCTTATCTTCATTCCATCTTGTTTGCCATTTTTCTATTTCTTTACTCTAAATAATTGCTTTTCCTTCCCCTTTCCCTAGAGGAATTGTAATTGTTATTGCCTCTGTGGCAATCAGTGTTTTAAATTAACATTCTATTTGTACCAACAGCGCAACCTGGGACTTTCACGCAGGAAATCAAATAATACGCAGGTGTGTTTGCAATAAGCAAGAGACAGGGTTCCAAGTTAATGATAATTTATTAAAAACTATAAAAACAGAGGAATACCTGTCTGTAGCTGAAGATCTAAGAAAGATTACAAACTATAAAACACAGTTGGCGAGGTTTACTCGGGTCCTGGATGGGAGGCTCCTAAATTAAAATAAATACAGCCACCCGTGAACTCTCACACACACACACACTTGTTGAATCCCTCCACCTGTCTGTGCTGGGGACTGCAATCACACAAAGAGGAACGCCACCATCCAGGTCACACGCACTTTCCTCGCCAATCTGTAGAAGAATAAAAAAAGGAAATAAATAATTTAAACAAAAAGAAAAGTGCACAAGCTACTAATAAAATACAGGTAAAGAACTCATTAAAAACAACGATAACATCCAAGAACGGTCACAGCAGCACTCCAGCAGGTGCTGCGCAAAAGCCTCCGCTCCCTCTTCTGTCTCGTGGCGTGGGTGTGTCCACGCCGCTCCAAATGTTTGTAGGACGCGCAGCGTCTCTGAGGTTATTTCAAAACCCGGCAAAGCAGCAGTGGTGATTGTGGAAATGAATCTACAATTCACAATAAAATAGTTTAGAGCAAGTTGATTAACATAAGGCTCGTGATTGTTTCCACATACCGATCAGGCTTTCTCCTCACTCCCGCACCAACGGGAACGCTCACAGCAACACGCTGGCAGGAGGAGTCACTTCACTCGCCATCAACGAGATTGTGAATACGCTGACAATTATCTGCTGATATAAAAATAAATAACCACATTTGGAGCTACGGTAGATGCGCAGGAAGCCAACCTCACCTGTACTCAGCATGCAGCAAATGTAACACGGAGCGCGGTGTGACACGTCCGTAAGCAGGCGTCTTTGAATTGCTGAACAGACGTATCAAACAAGACCCTTACGCAGCCTACGCTCTTTTATAGTGAGCGCCCCTAGTGTTATTGGCTGAGCAAGCAATTATCCTGGCAGCAGGTGGAGTCTTCACCTGCTTCCTGCCACATTCTACCCCCACTTTTTGTGTCGTCGTCCCAACGACTCAGCTCCAAGGTCTAAAAAAAGCAAAAATAGAACTGGCTGTTGGATCAGCAAAGCCTACAGCCTGGGGAGCTTCATTTGCTGATCTGGAAAGGTGATTACTATTAGAATGCTGACCTGCAGTCGACCTTGCTGACCGACGTAATACTGGTTCACTTGGGACCAGAGAACAACTGGGTGAACGATCTAGAGGCTCCAATCCCTCCTGAGTGGAAATGCCAGATAGACCCTGCAACTGGGGATGTGAGTCACCCAACCACTACTCTAGTTGGAGTTGGAGGATCTTCGTTCCTCAAAACAAACAAATCCTCCTCACCCAATAGCTCATCCTCAGATCGGCAGTGATCACTGAGCGATGCACTGGGAACCCTAGCGCCCTCTGAAGACTCCTCCTCTACCACTGCCTTCAACAAAATGCGATTAACATTTCTAGTTTTAGTGAGGTCACTTACTGGTGCGATGGTATACACTGAACCTCCTTCAGCGGGTTCCCTTAGGACTTTGTACTTCTCTAGGCAATATAGGTCATGGATCTTATGACGCCCTCGTGGGGTCAAATCCCATAACCACACCAGCTGACCAACACTCAGGGGCACGTTATGGACTCGCTGGTCATGGTTGTTCTTTCGGCGCTCTGCGGCAACCTTCAACCTCCCACGAGCACCCTCAAAAGCTACCTGCAGGCGGGCCTGATGCTCCTGGATCCAATCATGAACACTGCCAGCCACAGGCTCCTGAACTCTTCCTAAATGGAAGTCAACCGGCAGACGAGTTTCTTGCCCAAACGTTTAAAAAAATGGTGATTCCCTAGTTGCCTGATGTGGCATAGTGTTATACGCATACAACACATGTGGTAAACATGTACTCCAATCCCTTTTCCGAGAAGGTGGCAATGTTCGCAGTAGGCCATGAAGGGTTCGATTAAACCGTTCACACTGACCGTTACCGGATGTATGGTATGGTGTGGTACGTGACTTTTCAATGCCGTACAACTTGCACAACTTGGAGTTCATTGTGAGAGGCCTTCTGGTCATAGTACGCCTTGCGTCCTTCAGCGGATTTTTCCAGGTTTTTCTGGGCGAAAGCAAAAGTGTTTCTGAGGTGTACATTCAAATCTTTCATGTATTGTTGTGTAGTGTAGGCTGTCGCCATGGCGGCGTCGCCTGGTTGGTACAACAGGTGTAGAGGGAGAGTCATTTGTCGACCGGTCATCATCTCGAAGGGAGAGATGCCAGTTGATGTGTGTGGAGTGGCTCTTATGGCCATGAGGACCAGAGGGAGTTTCACATCCCAGTCCTTGTGATTTGCAGCCACGTATTTCTTCAAAATACTCACCACAGTTCTGTTTGCTCTCTCGACTTGGCCTGAAGCCTGTGGGTGGTAGCCGACATGAAAGTTGGCCTTGACGCCTAGCGTCTTCCACAGTTCTTTCATCACTTCACCTGTGAAGTGTGTACCTTGGTCTGAGTTCACCCTAAGGGGAAGTCCAAACCTTGAGAATATATGATTCATTAACAACATAGCAGTGGTTTGTGCTGTGTCGTTAGGAGCTGGTAGGCATTCTACCCATTTGGTGAATGCACAGGTTACCGTGAGAAAATATTTATTTCCTCTAGAGCTCTTAGTGAGTGGTCCAACCCAGTCGATCTGGAGGTCAGACCATGGGAATGCAATGCCTCTGCTTTGCAGTGGTGCTCTGTGAAGTGGTCTGGTTGGCTGAAACTGGCCACAGACCACGCACCCTTCAATGTAGTCCTTGACATCCTTTTTCATTCCAGGCCAATAGGCAATTTGTTTTAATGCCGTCAGCGTGGCTTTATCTCCTTTGTGTCCTGCGGACGGGAGATCATGGGCATGAACTAACATCACCCCCCTTTGGTCATGGGGAACCACGAACACAGGTGAGGACGTTGGTCCATGAGCGAAAGTTAAGATGCCCTTGATTAGTTTTAGCTGTTTGCGCAGCTGATAGAGGACCTTAAGGTCTGGATCGGAATCCAGGTCGTCTTTAGACGGACTATTTTTGTTCGGATCAGTCAGGTACAGTATCGTGGAGTTGATAGCAGGATCCGACTTCTGTAGTTGGATGATGTCTGGGTCAGTCAGTGCGGGTCGTACAGAGACTGTGTTGTCAGCAGGTCTGGTTGCGGCCTGTGCACGTGTGACTGCCATAACCCTGACTGAAGGTTGTGTTTGCAGAGTCTCGATTAACCAGGAGGGGTCGAAGGACCATAGAGGACCTTCGTCGGCTCCTTCTTTGGCTAAGGAGTCTGCAATGTCATTGTAGTGCTTGTCATCGCCTGGGACTCTAGAATGTCCTGGAACTTTCTTCCAGTAGATCTGTAAGTCGTGTGATGTCACCAAGTGATCACATGCCATGAAAAGCTCTTTGTGTTTGACCACTTTTCTGTCGCTTGTTAGGAAACCGTTCTGTTTCCACACAGCAAGGTGACAAGCGAAACTCAAACGAGCATAGTTAGAGTCAGTGCAGATGACTAGGGTCTTGATGGAGCGTGCTACTACCATCTGGAGAGCTATTAGGATTGCTGCAATCTCAGCGTACTGAGAAGTCTGAGATCCTAATTTGTAGCTGAAAGTTATCTGCTCTTGGTCTTGGAGGAGGACCCCTCCAACACCTGCTCTGCAGATCTTGTCGCGGAGGAATGAAGATCCATCCACGTACAATGTTGTCATATCTTTGCAGATATTGTCATCAAAGAAGTGGTGATTCGGGTCTTCAGTTACTGGGGGTTTAACCTCAACCGGCGGCTGGGTGGCTGGTACATCTTGTGTACACTTCTGGCAGATTGCCAAGTCTGTCCCCAGATGTGACTTCTTGTTTTGACCATAACGTATGTCTAGGTTAAAACTTTGAAGCGCCATGAGCCACGTTGCAACACGTGAGTTTGTTACCACACCATCTCTGATGCGTTGGCTGTTCAGGAATGTCACTGGCTGGTGTTGTGTTTCCACAACGATCTTCTGTCCACCAATGTAGCCGGAGAAATGTTCTGCTGCCCACACTGTGGTCAGTAGAGCTTTCTCACAGTCTGAGAATCTCAACTCGGGGCCCGCCATCGTTTTGCTGGCGTAGGCCACTACACGTTTGTCTCTGTCGTGTATTTGGTATAGACCTGCACTTATGCAATGAGCTGAGAAGCCCACTTCCAAGTAAAGCTCTTTGTTGTAGTCTGGGTAGACTAAACATGGGGCTGACTTGATCCTGTCTATAAGAGCGTCCATTGCCTGCTGCTGTTTGTCAGTCCAGACAAATGGGACGTCTTTCTTTAGGAGTTCAGTCAGTGGCTTTGCAAGGTCTGCATAGTTCTCTATGAACTGGTTCGAGTAGTTACACACGCCAAGAAAACTTTGTAGTTCTTTGAGATTGGTGGGGACCTTGAGATTGTCAAGGCCTTGGGCACGAGTTAAGATGCCATGGTTTGGTTTAAGCCGTTCACGCAGTGTATCGGGAAGCTTGTACAGGAACCTCATAGGCTTCGGCCAACGTTTCTCCGTACGTTTACCTCTTTCTGCGTAATTCAGGTGTGTCACAACAGAGAGTGAGCTTTCAGGTCTCCGTCCATTCAAACTCTCTGTCCATTCAAAGACTGCGTAGACTCATAACAGCCTGTTATCAGTCCTTAGCTGAAGACGCCGGTCGTTAGCTCTTGACCACACGTGTCCAGCTCTTGGGAAAGTTCACATCTCTTTAGAAGTTCCCAGCAACTCTCTCCCGCGTTCTCGCACAGTTTAGAACTTAAAGAGCAGGCACAAAGAGAGGAGTTCACTTGTCTTATCAGAACCCAAGGTTACAGCAGCAGAGGGAAATTGTTTAGGAAAAGACAGAGAAAGCTGGAGCCTTGTTCATGAAAAACAACTGATTAAACTGTCTTCTTATTTTGTAGTGGACATGACCTTGTCCACTTTTAAGACACCTGTGTACTTTTGAACTGTCCAGTGATGACCTTTACTGACCTCTCAGTAAAGCAAGACATTTACTACAAAATCATTCATTTAGCTATAATCTGATAAATATAGTCACCAAAAGAGACTATTTCTATCTTTGATTTTATTCTAATGTGATCAAAAGAATAACTTTTGTCATTTTCATGATGTGTGCTTTTTAAGCTGTGTTATTCTGTGAGAGTTAAACTGTGTCCACTGCTGTGTTAAAGGGAAATATCGGGTCACAGAGACCCGACTGTTTTGTTTAGAAATAAGAAGACAGTTTAATCAGTTGTTTTTCATGAACAAGGCTCCAGCTTTCTCTGTCTGTTCCTAAACATTTCCCTCTGCTCTGGCTTTAACCTTGGGTATGATAAGGCAAGTGAACTCCTCTCTGTGTTCCTGCTTTTAAGTTCTAACTGTGCGGAAACGCTTCAGTCTTTGAATGGACAGAGAGTTTGAATGGACGGAGACCTGAAAGCTCTCTGCCTTGCAGCTGGTCAAGCTTGGTCAAGAGCCAAAGACTAACTTGTCAGCTAGAACTGATGGACGCCTCCATCCAGTTCCCCGAGCAAAAGCTCCAAAGTTCTTAATGAACTTTCTTTGAGAAACATCTCGTCTTGAAGTCAGCCAGAAGCTGCCACATGTTTCTGACGGCTGACGCGGATCCGAGGAGACGTTGGAAGTAAACGACCAGTTCAGACGTACGAGGGCCGGAAGGACTCTGTGCACCTGGGAGGCTGGCAATATCTTTATCAGACGCATCGTCAAAAGGTAAAGAGCGGTTTACAAACGTACCTGGGATTTAGCCGAAGTCGGATGGAAAGTGTCATCTCTGGTTACACTCGAGATAAATAACTTAATCTCTCCAACCTCTTATTCCTCCTACTCTTTCCCCTCTCTATCTAAGCTGGAAACTATATTTTAAGCTGAAATGCCCCTCAGACTAAATATGTGTAACATCTAATATTTATGTCTGTTGTGTTAAATTTAAGTGTGCTGACGTATTTGAATTGAAAGAAAGTGAAATCATGTCAATCAAGTGTAATGGTGTTAATTTAGTTGATTTATTTTAAATAAATGATAGTGTCTCTTTGACATATCAAACTAAGTTAACGTGTCCATTGTCACTTAATGGCTCTGTTTATTTATCCATCATAAAGATCACAGAAATATTGGGTAAACTGAAAAAGAAGAGAATCCGTGAATTTACTATTCAATCTGAATAAGTAAATTAATTAAGGTAAAAAGGAGGTCAGTATTAAACTGACCCCCCCTTTAACCCCTTTACATCTGGTGGCCTCGTATCGGCTTCTAAAAGTTTATTGATAAATCTGTGGTCTCAGTCATGAACTTGTAACGTCATGTTTGCATAAAAGGATCCAAGTTTTAAACTCTGAGGATAATAATTTTGGCTGGAAGTGTTCAAAGCAGGCAGATTCTGCGTGTTTTTATCATTTGAGGCTGAGGGATTGTTATTCGTTTCAACACTGCAAGCGCTGTTGGAAGCATTCAGGTGAAGTTTTTGTCAGCCGTGGTCTGTGGGAGTTCTGGTTCGGCTTCGACCCAGTTCAAGCACACACTCCGGTACAGAACTTTGTTGTTTGATCGCCGAGTCAAACTGCCTGCCCTGGAAGCTAATTTAACATCTACAAGATTGCTGTTGTGGTATTTTTACATTTTAAAGAAGGTCGAAGCAGCATATACTGTTAGAACGTGTCGGTTAATGGGTTCTGACCCGAGTTTTCTGCTCCTCTAACGTGGACCGGAACCGACCTGGAGTGACTCCGCGAGAGTCCGTGTTGTTCAACAGCTGCAGTGCTGGGTTACTGAGCGTGACTAAGTTGGCCTGTCTAGATGTGCGCCGCATGTTTCAGCATTTTGGGAAGTTAAATTGTAGCGTTTGAGTTGTTTTTAAGAGTCTATGAAGTTGTATTCTGTTGTGCTAAGCTAACGTTAAGAAGACGTGTCTCATGTCCGTTTATGAGCTGTGATTGGATGATACGAGTGCTGTGAATCACTCTTGTAGCGAACGCTGATTCGCTGTTGTGTGCTGTCAATCACTCTTGTGGCGAACGCTGATTCGCTGTTGTGAGCTGTCAATCACGTCGCACGCCGTTGCGACCAGCCCACTTTGTCGTCATTTCCGGCACGACATTGGTCGAAGGTAAGGATCTACATTCGCCATGTATGCTTGTAGAATGAACTACTGACGCTGTGATTGATTTGTTGACGCCACGTATGTTGTAGCGAGCTCCGCCTCGCAAGCACTGAAGCTGGTGACGCGCTACGCACGCTGCGTTGGCCCGCCCATTTTTGTCGTCACTTCCAGGTGCCGCACTTTGAGTGACAGGTCACATTCGCTGGTTCACACTCGTTCACACACGAACACACACTTAAACACTCATCTGAAGCCATCAACCCTGTCTAGCAACATAAACTTGTCTCTGACAAGAACGCGGTTCGAGCAATTATCACGTTCTTACTGAAAACTAACCCTAATAGGTTGTTTTCTTTCCATGTACTGATTTAAACTCAGTCGCTTCGTGATAACATACGCGACGCTGCCCCCTGCTGGACGTTAATAGATGAGTTTTCTAAAAAACATCATGAAAAAGTCAGCATTTTTATGGTGAAATTACCAGCTTTTAAAATTGTTCTGTACGCAAACAAAAACTCCTGTTTATTTTAAATAAAAATTTTAGAATAACAGAGGTACAGACACACAATTCGTGCTCATTTTAAATACTGAAGAGATTTAAAATAACACTCAAAAGCAATTTTTATTTGATTTTCAAATTAAATAAGAATAAAAAATTATAGAGAACAGAGCTTTCCACATTAAGATCTTCACATCTCTGAAGATTAACACCCGCATGTACCAGTTTGTTGATTTTTACAGACTCAAAACAACTATGGATAAAGAATCAGATGACGTTGTACCATCCTCATCCTTGAAGGATGCTGATGGTGAGGAGAAAATCCCAGCGCAGGAGGATTCAGACACTGAGTCAGAGGACACAGATTGTGTTGATAATGCCTTAAAGCTGCTAACTAAACCCCTCGTGAAGTATGGTGAGGAGATAGCAGCAATGGACACCTCGACTCTGAACACAGAGTTAGAAAATCTAACAACAAGCATTCTCAAAAAAGATGGGAAAAAGCTCAGCGCCGACCGTCTAGCCAAATTGGCCCTTCTGTTGAAGGCCAGACTGGACCATGAAGTGGAGAGGTGTGTGGACCTTGAGGAGAGACTGGCTGATGAGAAAACTAAACACGAAGGTACCACTTCAGATTTTGTGTCATACCAGAAAACGACAAATACAGAGACTGAACGTTTAAAAAATGAAATACAGTCGCAAGCACAGTCATATGAGGAAAACATTCGTTCCAGAGGACGAAAATATGACGAGTCTGTCAGGGAGAATGAAAAATTACAGCAAGAAATACATTCGCTGTCTAGAGAATTACAAGAGAACAAGGAAAAAAGAGAAGAAACCCACAACCTGTGCACAAGGTTGAAAAGTGAGTATGATAGATTAAAAGAACAACTAAAAGAGAGCACTCAATTCGAGGAAAATAAAAAACTCAGTGAACAGTGCACAGCGCTACAAACTGAAGTTGATTGTTTACGCAGAGAAGTGACTGAATGTAAGGTGGAACTGACCTTAACTAAAGAAAACCTTTTTAAAGAAAGGGAAAGATGGGTGGATGTTGTGGCAAAGCAGTCTCAAGGCTTCACACCCCCACCACCTCCACGCGGTAATGCAGAATTGCTCACCGTACCTGTTAAGACCCGCCAGTCGGAGCAGGGACTTGCGTCCTCAACAACAACACCTGCACATGGATCACAGGTAAATGGGAATAGCAATGGTGCTAACCTTTCTATTCCAATACCTGAACTCCAGAAGCTTTCTAGATACATTCAACGCTTTGAGCCAGGGCCGTTGGGTTCAATCCATACAAAGACCTACCTAGACTCTCTTGACTTCCAACTGGGTAATTTTCCAAATGCTACTGCTGAGGATAAAATTGCACTGATCAGGCTCACCGCAGACTGGCCTGTATATGCCTTCATTGATCGCCAACCAGACGCCATGAAAACAGATTACAAACTGTTGCGTGATACTCTTATACGAGAGTTCACTCCAAACATGGGGCCTGGTGGCTACCCTGATGCCGAGAAGGTCGTGCAAGGTAAGAAAGAGCATCCACAGGCATATTACCAGAGAATGTTCCAGGCTTTCTTTGGTAATCGCAATGAACCGGGCATGGAGGACGAAGTAGGTTTTAGATACCTTTTCGGTAAAAACCTCCACCCTGATATAAAAGAGTCAGTACAAGTGATGGCTAATTTCAGAGACAAAACCATCAAGGAAATGAAACAATGCGCCGTAAATGTTTTCGAGGCCCGCATGGAATGCAGAACACCCGTAGAGGTGTTCACGAGTGCGAGAGTCGAACCCCAATCGCTGGAACTGGAAGGGACGCGAGCACCAGCTCCCTATCCACCGACAGGCGAAAAGAATCAGACCTTTCAACCCGACAAACCACAAAGTGGGGGTATCCGCTGGAGAAAGAAGCCAGGGTGGCTCAGGCAAAACACGGAGGGTGAACAAAAGGATCAAAAGGGGGGTGCGCGTCCAAGGAGTACAGATTATGGGTACAGGGGTAACCCATATAACCAAGGGTGGTCCCAGCAGGAACTCCCGAACCAAGGGCGGTCCCAGAGGGGACCCCCGAAACCAGGGTGGTCCCGGAAGGGACCCCCGAGCCGTGGACCTGCTCCTCCTACCCCTCGAACAGAACAGTCCGAGACAGGAAAAAAGTCGCAAAAGTCCCAGAGGAAAGGCCGTAATTCTCTGTCCCCAGAGGACATGGAGAAATTACGTCGGTTTTTAAAAGATTTGGATGATACAGGCAAGGATAACAAGCCTGGAGTATTGTGCAGCACTGTCGTTGACAGATGCTCAGAGCACACAAATATCAACAATGCCACAGTTGCTGGCAGTCACAAAGATACTGATGGTCAGGTGGCTGACAATCAGGGTAATGACAGTCAAATCATTGACAGTCCAGAATGTGACAGTCAACAAAACATTGACTGTAACCATGACTTCATTGTTACGGAGTCTGAGCAACCCTCGTCAGAGAAAAGGGGGGAAAGCTCACTCACCGCTGAAAGTGGCTCGCCACGAACTGAACAGTCAGACCCATGTGTGTCTGCACTAACAGTACTGATAAATGAAGGTCACACAGTCCGGGGTAGGCGTGATAAACGTCAGAGAAAACCTGGTAAGTTCCTGTGTGACATTATCAGAAAGGGGCCCGCTAAGAAGGCTTACCTGTCCATCACGTTGGAAGGGGTCCTCAGAAAAGAGGCCCTCTTGGATGGTGGGGCAGACATATCCGTTATGTCACCCACACTGTTAGAAGAGCTACGGCTGGCCGCTAACGGTGTTGACAGGGAAATACCCCTCAGAGAATGTGCTATAGTTTTGCAGGGTCTCTCGGAGACGAGTACAACCCTAACAGCTATAGCAATGGTTCACATGCAGATTGGTGTAACGACACTATACCACCCGGTATACGTGTCCACCGTTGACTCATGCCCATTTTTGGTTGGCCAGGACTTTATAAACCGCTTCGACGCGGTTATAGATTATGGCGATCAGTCAATGTGGACCAGAGTGAGTCAACCACTGCCGATCGATATGCCTACACAGAGTAACACTGACCGTCTAACGGCAGGTACCGCGGAAGGCAAAAGGGAATGCTCAGACGAGAGCACAATCCCTGTGGATGAACCTTCAACTACAGGTGAGGCAGTAGAGGCCCAACAAGAGAGCCCCCTCTGCGAGCTGAAACAGTTGGCACTCACCGGACACTACCTACCACAGGTAGTCAATGGTGTTGAGATTCAAGGATCCCACACCGATGATGCTGTTCTGTCCCCTTGGACGGAGAAATCAGCGATCAGCCAAGCTTTCTTTGGAACCTTGGTTAAGAAACAGTTGGGTCTAGGAATGAACAGAAAGGCTTTCCGCTTTTCGCTAGACCCCAACGATAAACAGGTAATGACCGCTAAAGGGATCATTGACCTTAAACTAATCTGGAACCAACGAGAACTGGATCACCCGTTCCTCGTGGTCCCGAACTTACCACATGCAACCTACATAGGCTCCGACATTTTGGTAAGATTAGGTGTCCGAGTGGACATCAACAACAATGTACTGTGGTCACTGGATACAGCCACGAAGGACTCTCCTGTGCTGACCACAGAGAACCTTAAAGCTGGACAGACCATTCCAGAGGTCTGTCAGATTGCTAACAGCCATAACACTGCGGTACCACCACAGGTTATGAACAAGCCAGTGATGTGTCACATCATGAAAGGACAAGCTATTAGCACAAAACAGGCATACTTTCAACCATCTCCTATGTTTTTCAACTTAGGACTGTCCATGGAGGCCACATGCCAAGTGACCCTCGACTGCAGAACCACGACTGTTGCTGTGTGCAACACAAGCACAGAAGAGGTACTGATCCCAAAAAACACACAGCTAGGATGGTTGATCTCTACTGATTTTCATGATTTTGAGCTAAGCATTCCATTTCTGGGAGGACTCCCAGAAAACTTGATCCCTAATCAACACACGGGGCAAGTCTTGTTCACGAAACCAACACAGGCCATAGCTCTTTTCTCCCCCACTGAGGCCGACCAGGACACTGTCCGCAGGTTCGGTTTCAACAAAGGAGACAGTCTATGCCCCCAAACTTACAGTGCACTACCCGTAAACAGGTTTCACGACACTGAAAGGGACTCAATGGAGCTCCCCAAAGAACAAGAACCCCTCTCAATTGCTTCACAGATTGACCAGGTGGTCGCCCAAGCCGACGCCCTGAAAACTGATGAAGAAAGGGACAGACTTCGCAAAGTTCTTTTAAAGTATGAGAAATCATTCTCAGCTGACTCGATGGATTGTGGGTTGACCACGCTCCACACAGTGAGCATCCCAACCCCGCCTAATGCTCCCCCTGCATTTGTCAGACAGTACAAGATTCCTCTGGCAGCACATCAACCTATCAGAGAAATCATTAATGACCTGTTAGAAAAAGGTATCATTCGATACTGTAACAGCACTTACTCTGCGCCTTTATGGCCGGTGTTAAAACCAAATGGTAGGTGGAGACTCACTATAGACTACCGAAAGCTAAACAAACAAGTTCCCTTATCCAGATGGCCTATGACGCAACTCCAACAGGAACTGCCCAAGGTCACCAATGGTAAGTACTTCTCGACCCTCGACGTCGCCTCTGGTTTTTGGACCATCCCTGTGCGCGCCGAGGACCAGTACAAACTAGCTTTCACTTTTGGTGGCCGTCAATACACCTTTAACAGGTGTCCCTTTGGCTACGCTAACTCACCTGCAGAGTTCAACATCTTCTTGAACAAAGCATGTCCAGACGCCCACGAGCGTGGAACACTGATCTACGTGGACGATGTCCTTTTGAGGCAGCCAACACTGGACTCACATTTGGCTGAGATCGACCACGTTCTGAATCAGCTGACAACTGCTGGTGCTAAAATATCACTGTCGAAGTGCCAGTGGTGCAGAACCAAGGTGGACTACGTTGGCCTACTTGTAGGTCCAGACGGAGTACAACCACAGCTGACTCGCACCCAAGGCCTTGACAATCTCAAAGTCCCCACCAATCTCAAAGAACTACAAAGTTTTCTTGGCGTGTGTAACTACTCGAACCAGTTCATAGAGAACTATGCAGACCTTGCAAAGCCACTGACTGAACTCCTAAAGAAAGACGTTCCATTCGTCTGGACTGACAAACAGCAACAGGCAATGGACGCTCTTATAAACAGGATCAAGTCAGCCCCTTGTTTAGTCTACCCAGACTACAACAAAGAGTTTTACTTGGAAGTGGGCTTCTCAGCTCATTGCATAAGTGCAGGTCTGTACCAGATACACGACAGAGACAAACGTGTAGTAGCCTACGCCAGCAAAACGATGGCAGGCCCCGAGTTGAGATTCTCAGACTGTGAGAAAGCTCTACTGACCACAGTGTGGGCAGTTAAACATTTCTCCAGCTACATTGGTGGACAGAAAATCATTGTGGAAACACAACACCAGCCAGTGACTTTTCTTAACAGTGAACGCATCAGAGATGGTGTGGTGACAAACTCACGTGTTGCAACGTGGCTCATGGCGCTTCAAAGTTTTAACCTAGACATACGTTATGGTCAAAACAAGAAGTCTCATCTGGGGACGGACTTGGCAATCTGCCAGAAGTGTACACAAGATGTACCAGCCACCCAGCCGCCGGTTGAGGTAAAACCCCCAGTAACTGAAGACCCGAATCACCACTTCTTTGATGACAATATCTGCAAAGATATGACAACATTGTACGTGGATGGATCTTCATTCCTCCGCGACAAGATCTGCAGAGCAGGTGTTGGAGGGGTCCTCCTCCAAGACCAAGAGCAGATAACTTTCAGCTACAAATTAGGATCTCAGACTTCTCAGTACGCTGAGATTGCAGGAATCCTAATAGCTCTCCAGATGGTAGTAGAACGCTCCATCAAGACCCTAGTCATCTGCACTGACTCTAACTATGCTCGTTTGAGTTTCGCTTGTCACCTTGCTGTGTGGAAACAGAACGGTTTCCTAACAAGCGACAGAAAAGTGGTCAAACACAAAGAGCTTTTCATAGCGTGTGATCACTTGGTGACATCACACGACTTACAGATCTACTGGAAGAAAGTTCCAGGGCATTCTAGAGTCCCAGGCGATGACAAGCACTACAATGACATTGCAGACTCCTTAGCCAAAGAAGGAGCCGACGAAGGTCCTCTATGGTCCTTCGACCCCTCCTGGTTAATCGAGACTCTGCCAACACAACCTTCAGTCAGAGTTATGGCAGTCACACGTGCACAGGCCGCAGCCAGACCTGCTGACAACGCAGTCTCTGTACGACCTGCACTGACTGACCCAGACATCATCCAACTACAGAAGTCGGATCCTGCTATCAACTCCATGATACTGTACCTGACTGATCCGAACAAAAATAGTCCGTCTAAAGACGACCTGGATTCCGATCCAGACCTTAAGGTCCTTTATCAGCTGCGCAAACAGCTAAAACTAATCAAGGGCATCTTAACTTTCGCTCATGGACCAACGTCCTCACCTGTGTTCGTGGTTCCCCATGACCAAAGGGGGGTAATGTTAGTCCATGCCCATGATCTCCCGTCCGCAGGACACAAAGGAGATAAAGCCACGCTGACGGCATTAAAACAAATTGCCTATTGGCCTGGAATGAAAAAGGATGTCAAGGACTACATTGAAGGGTGCGTGGTCTGTGGCCAGTTTCAGCCAACCAGACCACTTCACAGAGCACCACTGCAAAGCAGAGGCATTGCATTCCCATGGTCTGACCTCCAGATCGACTGGGTTGGACCACTCACTAAGAGCTCTAGAGGAAATAAATATTTTCTCACGGTAACCTGTGCATTCACCAAATGGGTAGAATGCCTACCAGCTCCTAACGACACAGCACAAACCACTGCTATGTTGTTAATGAATCATATATTCTCAAGGTTTGGACTTCCCCTTAGGGTGAACTCAGACCAAGGTACACACTTCACAGGTGAAGTGATGAAAGAACTGTGGAAGACGCTAGGCGTCAAGGCCAACTTTCATGTCGGCTACCACCCACAGGCTTCAGGCCAAGTAGAGAGAGCAAACAGAACTGTGGTGAGTATTTTGAAGAAATACGTGGCTGCAAACCACAAGGACTGGGATGTGAAACTCCCTCTGGTCCTCATGGCCATAAGAGCCACTCCACACACATCAACTGGCATCTCTCCCTTCGAGATGATGACCGGTCGACAAATGACTCTCCCTCTACACCTGTTGTACCAACCAGGCGACGCCGCCATGGCGACAGCCTACACTACACAACAATACATGAAAGATTTGAATGTACACCTCAGAAACACTTTTGCTTTCGCCCAGAAAAACCTGGAAAAATCCGCTGAAGGACGTAAGGCGTACTACGACCAGAAGGCCTCTCACAATGAACTCCAAGTGGGAGACAGAGTCTGGTACTATACGTTCGCCCCAGCAACCGGGAAAGGAGGGTCCGAGACCGGAACTCTCGCCCGCAAACTAATGCCCAGGTGGACTGGACCTCATCTGATAACAGACAAAGTGTCCTCAGTCGTCTACGAAATCAAAATCAGCAAAGGCCGCAAAGAGCCAATTGCTAAATGGGTACATCGAAATCAGATCAAACCTTACAAGGCGTTCAATGACTCCACAAAAGACAAAGATCTCACAAACTCACCGACTTCATGGGATAATAAGGTCGTCCAAACACAAGTTAGTAAATAAACTAATCAGGTTTAAACTACCATATTTCCCACCCTATAAGTCGCATTGTCCAATTTGAACTTAGAAACGCTAAGCTTAAAACCCACAACAAAAAACTAACCTTAACAACCGTTTAAATCCACGAGATTTAATTTGACCTCGGTCATAAAGTTGAGACCTGTTTTTCTTGTGTGTTGCACTTTGGAATCTGACGACAGGAGTGTGTCGAAGCAGTGAAACGTTTGTTTCCTTGTTGTTTAGTCATTACTGTTGTCATTAGTTGAGATATTGTTTTGGTTCTGAACACTCCCAGCCAAAAAGGTTTTGTATTAACATGGGTTAATGAATGATATGGATTTAACTATGCCAACATGCAGTTCGTTTTGTTAAATCTCAATCGTCGAAGAGTCAATGTAGTTTAAAGCTACTTAAGGTACAATAAACTACACTGGTCTCATAATTTCTAAATTGAACCGATTCGATCGTTTCTATTCTAGATTGTCTATTTATTTTGATGAGTCTCGCCATAGACTTCAAAATTTATTAGGAATACCAAATCCTACGTCGTTCGTCTAAAAGACAACAGACATTTAGATCAAACTATATTTCATTTTTATTTTAGTTTAACCTAAACTAAGTAATGAATGGAGGAATAGTTTGGAATTAGAGGCCTTCGTTACAGAAGCCCTCCAAAATTTTATAGGTATAGATCCCTATATCTAATTTACAGAATTGATCCACCCCTTAATTGGTAAGTGTAGCTGTTCTAAACCATGATAGCTTACATACCAGGTGCATATAGGTAAGGCTTAATGTAAAATCCCAATCATAAGCCCACCTTAAAAATCCACATAATTGCATGACACATAGAACCAGAGTGGCACTGACTGGAAACCAACCAGCCAACAACCTTCGATGTGGGACCTGCAGCTCCAACGCTTGGTCTTCAACCTTCATCCAAGGGTCGCCTCCTCTGCGTCAATCGAGGGATCCCCTCTACATGCTGATTATGAAAACAATTGTTGCTGATCATTCAACAAAACTAATCGTTGTGGAACTACTGCTGTGGAATTATCGTTGTGGATTATAAGACTTTGCTTTCCAAGGGATCACAGACTTTGTTTTCCAAAGGAGTAAAAGCTTTTCGCAATGGGATTACCTCTGAACAGTATGAAATTTCCAAAAACTTTATGGGATTATAATTTTTGATTTTTCTTTTCCACTTGCTGGATTACTTCAAGATCAAAGACAGTTCAAGGTTTCCTTTCGTGTTGGACCCCATCCCCAAGGACTGGCGATGGCTTCCAAAAGGGGGGAGATGTAATGGACCTACCCAGGGTCAAATTAAGGTTTTTGAACTGTCCAGTGATGACCTTTACTGACCACTCAGTAAAGCAAGACATTTACTACATAATCATTCATTTAGCTATAATCTGATAAATATAGTCACCAAAAGAGACTATTTCTATCTTTGATTTTATTCTAATGTGATCAAAAGAATAACTTTTGTCATTTTCATGATGTGTGCTTTTTAAGCTGTGTTATTCTGTGAGAGTTAAACTGTGTCCACTGCTGTGTTAAAGGGAAATATCGGGTCACAGAGACCCGACTGTTTTGTTTAGAAATAAGAAGACAGTTTAATCAGTTGTTTTTCATGAACAAGGCTCCAGCTTTCTCTGTCTGTTCCTAAACATTTCCCTCTGCTCTGGCTTTAACCTTGGGTATGATAAGGCAAGTGAACTCCTCTCTGTGTTCCTGTCTTTTTAAGTTCTAACTGTGCGGAAACGCTTCAGTCTTTGAATGGACAGAGAGTTTGAATGGACGGAGACCTGAAAGCTCTCTGCCTTGCAGCTGGTCAAGCTTGGTCAAGAGCCAAAGACTAACTTGTCAGCTAGAACTGATGGACGCCTCCATCCAGTTCCCCGAGCAAAAGCTCCAAAGTTCTTAATGAACTTTCTTTGAGAAACATCTCGTCTTGAAGTCAGCCAGAAGCTGCCACATGTTTCTGACGGCTGACGCGGATCCGAGGAGACGTTGGAAGTAAACGACCAGTTCAGACGTACGAGGGCCGGAAGGACTCTGTGCACCTGGGAGGCTGGCAATATCTTTATCAGACGCATCGTCAAAAGGTAAAGAGCGGTTTACAAACGTACCTGGGATTTAGCCGAAGTCGGATGGAAAGTGTCATCTCTGGTTACACTCGAGATAAATAACTTAATCTCTCCAACCTCTTATTCCTCCTACTCTTTCCCCTCTCTATCTAAGCTGGAAACTATATTTTTAAGCTAAAAGAGCCCACAGACTAAATATGTTAACATCCAATATTTATGTCTGTTGTGTTGAATTTAAGTGTGCTGACGTTTTAAATTGAAAGAAAGTGAAATCATGTCAATCAAGTGTAATGGTGTTAATTTAGTTGATTTATTCTAAATAAATGATAGTGTCTCTTTGACATATCAAACTAAGTTAACGTCTTTGTCACTTAATGGCTCTGTTTATTTATCCATCATAAAGATCACAGAAATATTGAATAAACTGAAAAAGAAGAGAATCCGTGAATTTACTATTCAATCTGAATAAGTAAATTAATTAAGGTAAAAAGGAGGTCAGTATTAATATTGACCTCCTCATTAACCCCTTTACAGGGGATTAGTATTTAAATTAGATTTTGACAGTTTATACTACAATTAATTTGCAAGTAAGTGGTCACTCATAAGACAGTTCTTCTAAGTCAGTAAAAGATTATGCCCCTCTACAAACTTCTACTAACTTGTTATGTTTGTCTCTAAAAATAGAATGATTTTAGGAAGTTGTAAAAAAAAAAACAGTTTACCTTTCACTGTTGGTTCACGTGAGACTCCTACATTGCACGCTTTATCCTCCTAATCATCAATGCTTGATTTGAATGAGGATTTACTGATATCTATGAGGATTTCAAATGTTTTAATTTGGTGGTCTGGTTTATTCTTGTATTTTCCTTTGTGATTATCTTTTTTCCCCCTGTATGGTCAAAATTTTTTTAAATTACATTTTTAACTTCCATACTTTAGTAATCAGTGGCCTTTTACATAAACCTTATCACAGATTGTTACAGTAATGGGATGTTAAGAGAAAGATGAGCAAAAAAGAAACACGTTGTTCTCTCATTTTAAGTCTATAGAATATACCAAAAAAAATTTAATTAAAAAAGCTGAACCCTCTGACAGTAGCTATGTTTACATGGACATAAGTAATCAGATTAAACAGCCATTTGGAATAAAAAAGCGTCATGTAACCGCCACATTCGGATTATTCTGAGCTGATTCAGCTCGACTCAAATGAATTTGTAATCCGAATGAGAGGGGTGGCTTATGCCAATTCATTATCTGAATGGTGTACATGTTAACACTTACGGTAATCTGATCATCTGATTCTGATTGTGGAAAACTGACCTGACTGTGCATGTGCGACCTACATCAACCTCATGTATTTCCACCTGGCTAGATGTTAATATGTCGGGGAAGCAAAATTGGTCGCTGAGCGACACATTTCTACTAGAAACTTTGAAAGAGTTCAAAATTATTGAGCGCCTTGAAGGTTGAAAGTGCAGGAACACGGAGTTATAGACGTTACAGTAACGTCTGCACCAGGCCCGGCCCGACGCATAAGCAGACTTATGCCCCTTTTCCACTTGGTGGCCCGGCTCGGATGTGACGTCATATTTGCGTGCCAAGCGCGCGTTGGAGAGCATTTCCACCTCACAGATGCGCGGCGCCGCGCCAAGATTCCGGACTCATCTCAGAGCAGGTCCGAGGCCGGCTGGCCCCGTACCGTGGGTTGGAGGCTGGACTGAGTTTGAGGAAGTGGCTGCCGCGAGGGAACAAACACCGAAGGACTTTACAAGATTAACACGGTAAAAACAATTATTTGTATTTAAAATTACAGCAAACATGTGTCTTAAAGATCCACTGACGTGATTTTTCTACTATTCATCAAATTGCTCAAAATATATATATATTATCATTTAAATATGTTAGTTTTTGCAAACAAAATGATAAATCACTTTAATTTTGCTTTAAAAGTGATTTTGAACTTCAAGCTGTGTTTAATCATGGGAAATCCGTTTACACCCGAACGCACCATCTGTGATGTCATGTGCAGAGTTGAGGCAGAGCTCTTGGCTTGTCACGGTATGAGCAGCTCACATAAAAGTAAGTCTGATACGGCATCAGATCTAAATTAGATCCTGCTGTTTCTTGTTCCATCACCCAAACTATTTTCTGCTTCCCAAAATGAAGACAAATAGCTTAAATCTTCACCTAGATTGCTAAATTAGTCAGGTTTTAAAATGTCTGCTATTGAAGAGACTGGAGCCCTCTGCCTCTCACTCTGCACATTACATCACAGATGGTGCGTTCAGGTGTAAACGGATTTCCCATGATTAAACACGGCTTGAAGTTCAAAATCACTTTTAAAGCAAAATTAAAGTGATTTATCATTTTGTTTGCAAAAATTAACATATTTAAATGATAATATATATATATTTTGAGCAATTTGATGAATAGTAGAAAAATCACGTCAGTGGATCTTTAAGCCGAACTATTCCTTAATAATTTCACGTTGTTGTCAAAACGGCAGGATTTAAAAAAGTAGTTTTGCCACGTGCACGCGCGCGCCCGCGCGCGCACGTGAGCCGTCTTTATTTCTATAATGTAGCTAAATAAACGCTTTAAAAAATATATTTCATATCTGACGTTATATCAAGAGGGTGCTTGAGCTTAACAGTTCCTTAATAATTTCACGTTGTGGTCAAATCAGCTGGATTTAACAAAGTAGGTCGACACGTGCACATCACATGCACGCGCGGGTGGGGTCGATCGGCGTTCTTTCTTTTAAATGTAGCTAAATAAAAGCTTAAAAAATATATTTCATAGCTGGCTTTATACCACGAGGGTTCCTCAGGTTAACAAGTCCTTAATGTCACGTTGTGGTCAAATCTGCTGGATTTAAATTGATTTGTTTTGACTAATTCCAAACCTGTTACATGTGCTACGAAAATAAATTATTAAAAAATCGAATTTTAATTCAAATAACTCCAACAGCTTACAGTATGCACATAAACATGTAGTGATTACACTCTGTTGGTTTGAAAAATATCTGTTTTGTGGTTTCTGAGATATAAGATATAATGTGTTAAATACTAGTAGAAAAAAAACAAGCCAGGTCGACACACTTATGTCTATAAAAAATCGAATTTTAATTCAAATAACTTCAACAGCTTACAGTGTGTATATAAACATGTAGTGATTACACTGTGTTGGTTTGAAAAATATCTGCTTTGTGGTTTCTGATATATTTGATATATGTATATATATCTTATAAAATATATCTACATATAAAACTGTTTCTAGACTGAATTACCGGTAACCATGTTTTTCTTTTTTTACAGTTAAGACGAAGAAGTCAACACCAGAATTTATCAACTTTTGTCTTCTGGAGGAAGCACATGAGACAACAAGAAAAAAATCATTTAGGTGTATGCAGTATTTATTTTTGTGCTTTTTTCACTTCTTAGTTTTCATAATAAACTTTTTTTTCTTAAGTGGTCTCATTGAACAATAATTTCCTAAACATATTTTACAATGTTAAGTGTGTACAGTATAGTGTTTGTTTAAAAACATACTGGAAGTTAAGAATATTTTCCATTTGCATTTGACCTTTAAAGAATCATAAGAAAAAAGATTATTAGATTTGAACAGCCATCCATCCATCCTTCCTGATGTCGTGTCATGGGTAGTGCAGCAGCTTTTCCAAGGATGCACAGACGTCAAATACGTCAACATCAACCCATCCATCCATCCTTCCTGATGTCGGGTCGTGGTGCAGCAGCTTTTCCAAGGATGCACAGACGTCGCCATCAACACCGATGAAGCTGTTCTTGGATGCCTAAACGAGTTTCCTGATCAACAAACATTTAATTATTAATACTTTGTTTTTACGTTTAAAGAAACATGCTTTTAATGTTTAACGGACAGTTTAAACCAAATTATCCTTTTGCATTTGACTTTGAATTATCCCTGACAAAATATTACCGTTTAAATTTAATGAAATACAAACATTTAATATTACAGGGCCAATTCAAACCTAATTAATTCCTAATCTGTACCTTACTGTAAAAATAGTTTAACTGATTACAGGGCAGTGCGATTGATGTGTTAAGCAATGTTAACAGGATCCTTGTGCATATATGAGAATAATCTTTATTATAAAGAAACAAAATGGAAAACACATGGGTTTAAAACAAGCTGAAAAGTCTATAAAGTAATATTAGAGCATTAAATAGCTCAAGGGACATTACCGCCAACAGGTGGTGAGACAAGGTCTTGCAGGGTGTTCTTCTTCTAACGTTTAGTGGTGGCTAGTAAATAGCTTGAGGTAACACTACCGCCACCACGTGGTAGGACGAGTGAGATTCTACACCCCGCCCACAGAAGGGCTGCAGTAAGTGAATGGAAACAAACCTACATGTGAGCCGAGCCGAACTGAACCAGACCGGACCAGACTGAGCCGCTCTGGGCCGAGCAAGTGGAAAAGGGGCATAAGCGGCTGCTTGGGCCCCGTGGCCACCAGGGGGCCCCCTAAGTGGAATTGATTTTTTGTTGTTGTTGTTATAAAGATTGATTTCTATATGATTCTGTTACACACAATTTCATTATAAAGTTGTGATTTTTTTCTTTTAAACAACAATTTATATGTAACTGGGTGGTTTATTAGTTTTAAAATAGTGTTTATGTAGAAGTGTTTGTAAATTCCCACCCACGTTGGGCCCATGAACGCACCCCTGCGCCAGACCGCGTTTCCGCACCTCCACCAGAGAAGTGAGTCGAAGAGAGGAGCAGCTTCTTCAGCAGAAAGGTAATTAACTCTGATAAATGTGTTGAATCTGAACGGAAACAGCATTACCCTGTCTGAAGTTTATATGGGCTGAGTTTTTATAAGATATTGGTTTCAGTGCGTGAGTGAGGAATCCGTGATAAAATCGGGTTTGTTAGGAAAAGTCAACCACTCAGTAACAAGTCATGCACAATTTATAGCTTTTTAGGATCATTGACAATGGAGTAACTGGCCAAAAGACAACTGATATAGCAACATTAATGACAAAATGTCAGTGCATAAGCAGCTAGCTACTAGCACTACAAGCACACCCACATCAAGTGAAAGCAGAGACAAAAAATAAATAAATAATAGCAACAGAAATTGTTCAGTGAAAAGCTAGTTATAAATTTTATGACGAGGGCCACGCTGAAACATATTTTATGCAGAGAGCAGGTGTCTTGAAACAGGTTAGCAGATCAGATGTATAATAATAAGAACACAGCTCTGTGGTGTGTTTATTTTTCAGTCACCAACACTGTGTGTGTATATGTGTGTGTATTAAAACTTTACGATTAAGATAACAATTCATGTCAATGGTATATAGCAACTCTGATTTTAGAAGAATATAATGCAATAATATGTTAGTTTACTTACACTGTACAGTATAGTTTTTAGCTACTGTAAAATGAAAAATACTCAATGTTAAGTAACATTTTCTTTTTTACCTTCAGGAAAGTGTCCACCAGTTACACTGTATTTCTGCTGTGGAAGTTCTGGGTCAGCTTGTGATAAGATGAGGTATCTGAGAGGACGCAGTGGGATTTATAGCTGAATAGTTGTTTTGTGTAGGAGTGAGTTAGATTTTAATTAAAAGTAATTGTTCTTCTTATTCAGACTGTTGAAATCACCATCAAGAGAGAAGCTGTCCTTAAAGCTCTGATGGTCTACCTGAACCTGTTGAGCATCTTTAGAAAGAATACCAGGTAAGAAGACATGTTGCACTAACATGAGTAACATCCACAACATCCACAGACCTTTTTTTGGTGTGAAATGCAACATTGCACTGGATTTTTTTTTCTTCTTCTGACTCTTTTTATTTTTGTCTATTGAATTTGGGCTCAGACTGAAGTAACAGCATGCCAGAGTGGGAGAAACAAATACATGTTTGATCATCTTTATTCTAGCACCCACATTCATTTTAACTGAGAACTCTTCTCATTGTAATCTAGCTGGTAAATTGTCCAGTGTTTCAGAAAGTAAAGAGACTGTGTAGACTCTTTGGCAGTGGTCTGCACTCTTTTACTCATTTCTTTATTTTTGTTGTGTTTGCAGATGTGCAGGAGAATGACCAACTGCATCTGGAAACTATGGTGATCTTTGTCACTGGGAGAGAGGATCCTTTCCATCCACCCAAAGACATCAAGATAATCATCGATGGAGCACAGGTCCTGAATGAAGTGTCTTCTGTTGAACAGCTGTTGTCATGTGCTTTGGGCTCATATACTCAACCTAAAATATCCCAAAAATCTACTGTAACCTCTTGAATTCAGTCTAAGATGGAAGATTTTTTAGGACAGTTTTTGGTTGGTCTAGTGGGAGAGTCAATAAGTTATTAATTAGTTTAATTAATTAGCTATTAACTAGTAACATTTTTCCCCCTGACCATTCTGAAAAGGAGACATTAGCTGATTTTGTTTGAGGAAGAATATCTCATTTTTCTTTCACCCCATTTAGGGATATATGTTGCAAAGTTGAGTGTTATTTGTAACTTAATGGAGTAAGTTGTTTGAGTTTCAGAGTATTTAGTTTGGTTCTCTTCAACAGGTTTGACAAGGACTAAATGTACCCATTCCAAAGTCTGTTAGCTAAACTGCTGACATATTTGGCTGTTTTTTTTTCTTTCTTTTGTTACTTTTAGTACCACTAGATCGCATGTGTCAAACTCAAGGCCCGTGGGCCAAATCCGGCCTACCATAACCGTTTCTGTGGCTCTCTACACCCTAGAACTTCAAGATAACAGTTGTAAGCATGTTGCTCTCAGGTGGTGGGTCCCCATCCCTACACTCCTTGGTCTCTCTGTTAATTGTTTTATCTCCTCCCTTTTGTTGTCCAGGTGTTTGTGATTGTCATGCTGTGTGTTCATGTATAAGTCTGTGTCTCTGTGTTTAGCGTTGTCCTTGCATTGTCTCCTGTTGCCTCTGTCTCATGAGTTCCTTGTGATTCCCTGAGTGTGTAAGTTTGTTGCCCTGTCAGCTATTTTATGTTCTTTATATTAAACATTATTATTTTACCTGCCGAGTCGTCGTGCTGCCTGCAGCCTTGGGTCTAAACCACACCAAAACGTGACAACACTTGTGTCCTTCAATATTACTGTATCAGTCAAATCAAATAGTTTTAATGTTTATAATGCCAAATTACTCAAACATGAAATATAAAATTTTTAGAAGTAGTCATCGAATGCAGAGAAAGTTATATTTTACCAGTTTGTTTATAGGTCGTTTTATCAATACTTTATTATATATTAGTTTGTTAGGTGGGTGAATGATCTGATCATCTGACTGTTGATTGCATTAATCCATATTACAGTATTAGCAAAAATAGAGGGCCCCAAACCAAATTTCGCTTAGGGCCCCATGGAGGCTTGGGCCGGCCCTGGTCTGCACCGTCATTAAAACCTGGCGCGTGTCCATTTTGGGCGCTCAGGTTTATGTTCATCACGGTAGTAGAACTTCTTCTGTGGTTTTTAAAGGAAAGTTTACCACTCTGCGCATGTCAGTACTTCTATTCAGAATAAAAGTCTGCTGCATGTAAACGCTTATCATGATCAGATTGTGCTCATGTAAATGATGCATTCGGATTATTTAATCAAATACATTTCAATCCGATCAAATAATTTTGTGCATGTAAACACAGCTAGTGAGTGAGTCCAGATAAAGCATCAGAATAGTTTTTTTTTTTTTTTTTTTAAGTTCCCAGAATGTTTTCCAACCACAAAGACTCATAGGTCTGCAGGACACAACATGAACTGTTGAGGGAACTGGAGAGAAACAGGCATTGTGTTAAGAACTCATGAGAGGGCTTAAATATGCACAGAATGACAACGGATAGTGCTTGTATACAGAAAGCTACATGAATGATAAAAAAAAGACATACCAATTTAGATTCAATAAAACAACAAAAAGTCAAATATGTTTCCTGACTTTCAGAGATTTACTTAACTTTTTGCTGTTTTTATTTATTTTGCTTGGTACAAGGTATTCAGTACATGTTCGGCACAGTCACTAATGCCGGCTACCCACCAAACGCGTTTCGAGCAGCGGAAGCAGCCAGTTTACATGCAAAGTCTATGTGGAGGAGCGGCGAGGAGCGGTGCAGCGTGACGCGGCCCATTTTGAGCAGTTCGAGCAGCGCGGCAGGGCGCAGCAGTTATTTTCCGCGCACGCGGAGCGTCCAGAGCAACGGCTTCCGGAGTTCAACAAATTGAACTTTGGCTACTCGCCGCGTCGCAGCAACCAATCGGGAGAGACTCTGCTATGTGATGACGCAACGACGACAGGACTTTTTTTGGGCTTTTTAAATTTAGCCCAACGAACCTCCATGAAGAAACCAGCCTCCGGTAAGAAACTTGGCATTTTTACAGTTGCCACTGTCCGCTCGAGCGTACGATCACCCCAAACATTAAAAAATGTTTTAATCTTAACAAAGACTTTCGGAGCTGAAAACTAAGGCTGCACGATTAATCGCATTTGCGATTATCTCGCGATATGTTAAAACGCGATTCACTAATCGCACGGGCTGCGATTTGACTGGTCACGTGACTTGGGAGTGAGCCGCTCTGGCCGCGCGCAGCTCTGAGTGGAGCAAAACAGAGAGAGCAGGAGGAGGAGACCGTGCGCTCCAACACAGTTGCTTAAGGCTGGACAGAAGTCATAAAAGTTATAAATTCAGGTAAGTTAGCTCATTTAAACGTGTATCTGATCTTAGAGGCTGAAACACGAGACAGCGGAAGATAAACAGAGCACGAGCTGGTCATGTGATCAGGACTGTTGTTGACGGTGCCCTGTTAGCAGCTAGCTCTGCAAGCTAAAGTTCTTCGTGAAAAAGCTCATTAATTATCTGATTTAAAAAAAACAGTTGTGTCGTTAGTGATATGAATTAATACAGAACCAGTAAAACACACGTTTTGCGCAAGCTGTTTTTTTTTAACTAGTGGTGTTGTTGTTAGCTTAGCTTTAGCATAGCTATTTAGATGAGGTGATGCATTTTCTCATTACGTGTATTACCAAACCTGGTCGTGATGTCACGACTATTATATTATCCTTATTGTCCGTTTTAAATAAAAATGTTAATTATTATGTTCAGTAATGTGAAGCTATTTAGTTATCACGTTTTGCATTCTCTTAACATTGATAAACTGGGAAAAGCTAAAACCTCTACATTGTTTTTAACTAACAAGATTTTTCAGGTCCTCAATTTTTGCACAAGTGAGAGTGGAGGATGTGAATGTGTGTATTTATTTTTTATTACAGGACATGTACTAAAGGATGGCAGTGTCTCTCCCACAGTTGGAAGAAGGCAGCAATGACTGAAGAGGGATCTCAAACTTTCTGGACACAGCCTCATCACTGAATGTCCAACAAGATGGGGATCCAAAGGATTGCCAGGGTGCTAGAGCAGCTTAAAACCATTTCAGGTGCTGTCAGGTGACTGTTATGCACACTCCCTTATCCTAACCTGGCAACCTGAGGTGTTGGAGTCTGTTCACAAGGCTCTGCATCTTGCTGTTACTGACTGACTACAGTACATGTTTACATTATTGTTCCAAGAGTTGTTCTTTTTTTTTTTTTTTTACATCTACAGTAAAAGATTTAATAAGAACAGATACTAGTTTATTTAGTGTTCACTGAGGCCCTGTTTACACGGACACTGTGTGGGGGAAACGCAACTTTTGGGTATGTTAATTAGGTGAAAAGTTTTGCGTTGACATGGGCGAATTCTGTGGATACGACTCTCTCCCCCCCACCCCCCGTACTCATGAATTTACTGTAGTTACCATGCTGGGCCTGTAGATGGCGCTGTGATCTTTGGAACCTTCACTACTGCGCATGCGCCACTGCTGCCTGCCTGAGGTAAACAGAGCAGACGAGGCAGCCTGTTTTCCTCTCTGGCTAAAAGTTCAGCTACTACAAGTTGTTGTCAACAAGTTAACAACAAGTTAAAGCTGGAATTTGGATAAGAGTCAACAGATCTGACACCAAGTGGGGCCGCTTCATCTGCGCACCAGTTGCTGACTGGACGTCTGGACCGGAACCGAGTCAACATGTCTGACTTTAGTCCGTGAGAATCAGCTGATTTACAGCAGCGCTACAAGGTAAACCATGTTCTTAATAATGTTTCCTTGTGTTTAGTTCGATCACAGAACAACCAACTGAGGTTTTATTTTTATTTTTTTCCTGCGAGGTCGAAGCTGTCGTTCCACGAAGCGGACCGGCGGTTCGGATGTGGGTCCAGTTGGATGAAAACAACAGAGTCCAGTTCATTAAAGTTCGATTAACGTGTTTTAAAAAGTGTTCAATTTAATTCTCAGTGTTTGTGACATGAGTTTGTGGTGTTGAATAAATAAATAAATTAAAAATCAACCTGGTGTCTTCATTTTCAACATGCAGCATGTTAGGCATGACGTAACGAGTCCAGATAGCTTCATTTAGCTCAGATAAATGTAAATATCTCCCACGCTAACATAAATACTGTTTATTATTGTTAAACTGTTAATATATAGCACATTTAGTATGTTATAGTGCAGCGTGACACGTGAAATGTCCGACTGCCTCGTTAACAGCGACAACTGGATCCAGGCAGCTGGCTCTCTTCCAACACAGATGCAGGTAAGGTGTAGAATAATTAAATATGAGAATCAAAATATATTCCATCAGCTATAGTTCAGAAAGTGGTGCGTGTGTCCACTGTCCAGTCCACCGCCATTGTTAAAATGCCGGCTGTCTGCGCGTGCGTGCTGCGTGCATGTGTTCAAACAAAAGCTCCGTGGGAGATGTTTACATTATCAACGGGGGGTCAGCGAAAAACTTCCACCTTGAGAGCAGGTTCAGAAAAGTATCGGTGTCATCGAGGGGGGCCAGCAGCGTCGTGTAGGCGATAAGCAAAGTCGCAAAGAGAAAGTAGCGGTTACACTCAAAATACGCGCCGTGTAAACTGGCCCTGAGTTTGAATTCCCTGAACGAGTTGGTTAAAGCAGATTCTCTGTTTTTTGCACTTTATTTTAGATGTTACTGGCTGGAAAGCAGTAAGTTTAAATTTTTTTATATCTAATTTTTTACATTTATTTATTAACTGTCATGTGAAGTTCAGACAGTAGTTAGGACATTCACTTAACTTGTTTACTATTGTGTTTATGAAACAAGAAAAAACAGAAATGGTGAAAAGAAAAGGCATAGATTTGTTTGCTTTATTGTAATCTCGGCTTTAAATAAATCTGACATTGTTTATTATAAAACAGATTAATTTATTGCTTCCGTTTGTTGAAAAATACTTGAGAAGGTATTAGTAACGAGGCTCACGAACAGCTGATTTTATCTGCCCAGTGTGCAGAAAACAAAACAAACCCGACCGGAAAAGGACCAAGACGCTCCTCCCATTGCGCGTCTTCAGACGCGTTCGATGTGAACAGACATCTGTTGACAAGCTGCCAACACCCCGCGTCGGGAGGAGCATTTTGACGCATTTGGTGGGAACCCGGCTTCAGTGCAATGTGCTTGATGCAGCGAAAAATTGTTGTGGCTTAGAAGAAGCTTTGAGAAATGTTTTATTTTATTTATTTTTTAACAAACTGAAATGCATTTGTAATCCTGTGTCTGAAAACCTCTTCCTCTAAAGAGTAACTCAGCGTTTGAAAAAAAGTCCAGGCGGTGAAGAATCGGACATTGTTGTAGCTATATTCCGTATTTTCCGCCCTCTAAGTCACATTGTCCAATTATGTCCAATAAATTGGAAAAATCCATAAATATGTCGCTTCGCCCTATAAGTCGCACCTACGTCACCGCTGACGTAACGCGTCACCGCTGATAACCCGAAAATGTGGGCCCCGGTGTTTTGCCCAAAATGGATCGACAGCCAAATGGCGGCCACAGGAACGTGCAGGAAGGACTTTAACAAGATTAACACTTAAAAACAATTATTTGTTTGCTGAAAATTATAGCAAAGATGTGTCTTAGCTGAACTTTTCCTTAATAAATGAACGTAATTGTGAAATGAGCTGGATTAAAAAATTGTTTCGCTACGGCGTCTCAACAAAACGAGCACACGCAGCAACAGACATGCAGTACAGCAAACAGACCTGCATCTCTTTAAAATTTAGCAAGATAAACCCCTAAAAATATATATTTGTTTGCTGACATTATAGTAAAAGTGTTTCTGAGCTTAACTTTTCCTTTAAAAATTAACGTAATGTTCAAATAAGCTAGATTTAAATTGTTTCGCTTTGACAGTCTTCCAAACGGTAGCGCGCGCTGTGAAAATAAATTATAAATAAATTGAATTTTAGCTCAAACATCTCCTACAGCTAATAGGTTGTAAATGTCCATCCAGTGATTACTTTCTGTAAGTTTCATCAAAATCTGCCAGGTGGTTCTTGAGCTATTTTGCATTGCTAACAGTAAAACACTGAGCCAACAGTAGTTCATACCTCCAGAGAGCAGGAGGCCGTGCTGCGACAGAGCACGTCAGATCAAAGGAGGCTTCCTTCGGACACATGAGCTGGGAAAAGTCGGTGGACCCTAGCGGCCGAAAGTGGTACTGCACCATTTTTTTTTGCCAAAATGAAAAACGGTCATATCTCAGCCAAAAATTGTCTAAAAATATGGGGAAAAAAATCCATAAATATGTTGCTTCACCCTATAAGTCGCAGGGCATGCAAATTAGGCAAAAAGGTGCGACTTATATGCCAGAAAATAAGGATCTTACATATATTTAGCAAAATGGCAAGAAGGAGAGCTTTGACTTCTACGATAATCAGAAACTTGTTGCCTTTAAAAAAAAAAGGGTGCAGATTGCTTAGTCATACTTTGTTGAACTGCACAGCAGCTCATAAACTTGACAGAAGTACAGAAGGTTATTTTCTACTGCCAAAGAGGCTTGAGCTTAGAGGATTTTTATTTAAACTAAAACGTATAAAACATCCCATTTGCCAGTCAATAAGCTGTAATAGCTTTAAAAAAATACACAACTCCAGTGAAACAAACCGAAATCAACCGTTTAAACTGAACCACGTTCAATCTTCCCATGACCCTTTTAGGCCAGAAATATAGAAACAGCAGCCTGTGGGAGCCAGATAATCAGTGTGTATAGATGCTGGGGGGCCACAATGAGCTGGTATCCACTTCAGCAGCACCACCCTGCAGCCATCACACAGTGACAGACACGGAGCCTCAAAACGTCAGCCATTCAGTAAAAAGCCTGCTGACTGCAACAAATAAAAGCTGTCAAAGCCCAACACTAGAAACTGTCAGTCACTTCTGGTATTTAAAACAGAAAATAAGCTAAAGCAGACAAGTGTGCACAAAGAGGAGCAAAATTATTTTCCTCACTGCTGTTTTTATGACCTAAAAGATGCAGCGAGAGGAAACTTTTTCCATCCTGGAGCTGCTCTGTAATAACACAGAGCAAGCCTCATGTCAGTCAGATAAAGTCATTTAAATTACCATATTGTTCTGCCTATAACTCACCGTTTTTTGCATAATTTGCATGCCCTGCGACTTACACAGCGAAGCAACTTATTTATGTTTTTTCCCCATATTTATAAACCAATTTTTGACTGAGATATGACAGTATTCATTCTGACATCGGAAATATTGAACACTATCATTTTCAGCCGCTAGATGGCACTCGAGTAGTACGGCATGCCATTGTGTCATGTAATAAGTAAAAGTGGCTATTAATGACACAATCGGCTTGCCATACCCTGTCACCTATGTCCAGCTCCAGGATCATGCCTGGAGCAACCGTCAAATCAGCTTCATTTTGCTGCGCTGCCCTAGCCTGGCCCTCGCCTTCCTACACAGCTCAGCTCAATCTAGTTTCCCTTCACTGCTCTGTCTGGGACTTCTCCCATAGACAAGGATTTCTCTGGCTGATTTTTGACCGGACCAATCAGAGAACAGAAGGGGCGGAGTTTTTGGCCCCTAACCCACGCCCCCACCTGTTCCAGCGCGCAGCAGCGAGCATCTGCATGTTCTCATTCAAAGCGATGCAAAGCGATGCAGGACTGTTTTATATGTGACACAAATGTATTAAATTCCCCTTCTTAATCCCTTATCTGGAGTTTTCTTTTGTTTTTTTGCCAAAAGTCAAGTGATCGCTCCCTCCTCCTCCTCCTCTCCCTCCGCTGAGTGCAAATGAATGAGGAAATGGCTGAGGTTGTCACGAGAGAATTAAACTCAGGTTTTACGTTGCTGCCCGAGTCCCTGCAGATTTTCTGGTCTTCTGGTGTGCTGGACCAGCGCTACATGGTTTTATTTTATTTTTTTAGAACGTTTTATTATTAACATATAAACATAGAATATGCAGCTGCAGCGAGAGAAAATGCAGCAGGAGGCGGAGCTGAAGTCAAGTTCAACAGACCACGGGGGAGCAGCCATATATGGCTCTGAGGGGGAGGGACCAGAATGCTTTCCCTGTTCAAAATTTTTCTAAGATCCAATGGTTTTGTTCTTCAGCAGAGGCCACGCCTCCAGCAAGAATCGGTTCTCTATCCACAGTATTCCTACGCCCCATGATGCTTTGCGCGAAATGTGCACACGACTTCCGGTTGACCGGAAACACCGTTTGTTTACATGCGAGTAATACAGTTGAAGACAGTCCAAACTTTGTTGTTTTAGTTCATTAAAAATGTGGGAACACCACTCGTTTTGTTAAAAGAGGAGGGACAAATAAAAAGAAATTACAGATGTTACCTGATCGCGCAGACATAATTTAAAAATAACGCGTTTGCTCCGGCCTCTCGGCTAAGGTTTATTAGCAGCTATCTCGGCTAAAGATACCAGTCGCGTCTGAGATCTATCGTTTTAAGACAGTAAATCTTCCAAAACTCTCATTAATAAACCCTCCCCGACTAAAAAGATGTTACCTGATCGCGCAGACATAATTTAAAACTACATAAATAGCGAACGCGTTTGCTCCGGCCTCTCGGCTAAGGTTTATTAGCAGCTATCTCGGCTAAAGATACCGGTCGCGCCTGACATATATCATTTTAAGACAGTAAATCATCCAAAACTCTCATTAATAAACCCTCCCTGAATAAAAAGAAATTACAGATGTTACCTGATCGCGCAGACACAGCCATAGAGTAGGATGCAGGGACACTCTTTCTTTGTTTTGGGTCCGTGTTGAAAACACTGTTGTTTTAGCCAAAGATTTAGCTTGGTCCGGTTGTTGGTGCATCCGGCGTCTCAGGGGGGGAAAGCGGTACGCGACCAACACCATTTATGGTGGGGATGGCGTGCTGTTGACCTCAACTCGGGATGTTGTGAGTCGGTGGGCGGAGTACTTCGAAGACCTCCTCAATCCTACTGGCACGTCTTCCACTGAGGAAGCGGAGCCTGGGGACTTTGGGTCGGGCTCTCCAATCTCTGGTGCTGAGGTCGCCGAGGTGGTTAAAAAGCTCCGCGGTGGCAAGGCTCCGGGGGTGGATGAGATTCGTCCTGAGTTCCTTAGGGCTCTGGATGTTGTGGGGTTGTGTTGGCTTACGCGACTCTGCAATATCGCGTGGACATCGGGGGCAGTTCCCTTGGATTGGCAGACTGGGGTGGTGGTTCCCCTATTCAAAAAGGGGGACCGTAGGGTGTGTTCCAACTATAGAGGGATCACACTCTTAAGCCTCCCTGGTAAGGTCTATTCAGGGGTTCTGGAGAGGAGGGTCCGTCGGATAGTCGAACCTCGGATTCAGGAGGAGCAGTGTGGTTTTCGTCCTGGTCGTGGAACACTAGACCAGCTCTACACCCTCAACAGGGTCCTGGAGGGTGCGTGGGAGTTTGCCCAACCAGTTTACATGTGCTTTGTAGACTTGGAAAAGGCATTCGACCGCGTCCCTCGGGGGGTTCTGTGGGGGTACTCCGGGAGTATGGGGTACCAGGCCCATTGATATGGGCTGTTAGGTCCCTGTACGACCGGTGTCAGAGCTTGGTCCGCATTGCCGGCAGTAAGTCAGGCTCGTTTCCGGTGAGAGTTGGACTCCGCCAAGGTTGCCCTTTGTCACCGATTCTGTTTATAACTTTTATGGACAGAATTTCTAGGCGCAGCCAAGGTGTTGAGGGGATCCGTTTTGGTGGCCTTAGAATCGCTTCTCTGTTTTTTGCAGATGATGTGGTCCTATTGGCTTCATCAGCTCGTGATCTACAGCTTTCGCTGGAGCGGTTTGCAGCTGAATGTGATGCGGCCGGGATGAGGATCAGTTCCTCCAAATCCGAGGCCATGGTCTTGAGCCGGAAAAGGGTAGCATGCCCTCTCCGGGTCGGGGAGGAGGTCCTGCCCCAAGTGGAGGAGTTTAAGTATCTCGGGATCTTGTTCACGAATGAGGGAAAACTGGAGCGTGAGATCGATAGGCGGATAGGTGCAGCGTCCGCAGTGAAGCGGGCGCTGTACCGGTCTGTCGTGGTGAAGAGAGAGCTGAGTCAAAAGGCAAAGCTCTCAATTTACAGATCGATCTACGTTCCCACCCTCATCTATGGTCATGACACTGGACAAAAAGATCTAATATCCGGGGAGATACAACATTATGAAATTGTCCGTATCTGCCACATATCCAATATGTTTCCGGTGGTATACGGGGAGATCTCATCTGTAACAGATCTTAGTACAGGATATCCCACGCATACCCATCTGTGATAGATCCTAGCACTGGATATTTTTCTGGATCCTCATACATGATAAATCCTAGTATAGGATATTTTCGGGATACACATCTGCGATAGATCCTAGTATAGAATATTTTATGCATACCCATACTTGAGAGATCCTAGTATCGGATATTTTCTGGATACTCATATGAGAAAGATCCTACTACTGCATATTTTCCAGATACATATCTGTGATAGATCCTAGTATTGGATATTTTCTGGATACCCATACATAATAAATCCTAGCATTGGATATTTCCGGATACAAATCTGTGACAGATCCTAATATTGGATACTCTTTAGATACACATCTGTGATAGATCCTACTATTGGATATTTTCTAGATACCCATACTTAATAAATCCTAGTATTGGATATTTTCCAGATACCCATCTGACAGATCCTCATATTGGATATTTTCCGGATACCCATACACAATAAATCCTAGCATTGGATATTTGCCGGATACACATCTGTGACAGATCTAACTATTGGATATTTTCTGGATACTCATAGATAATAAATCCTAGTATTAGATATTTTCCGCATACACATCTGACAGATCCACATTTTGGATATTTTCCGGATAACCATACATAATAAATCCTAGCATTGGATATTTACCGGATACACATCTGTGATAGATCCTAGTATTGGATATTTTCC
>JBBPBX010024411.1:0-31330 GCA_038048925.1 Garcialebias charrua | reverse complement strand
TGTAAGGATTGTGCCTTCCTCATCTGTTTTCCTACCTGTCTCTTGTTAATCATCCCCAATCTGTCTCATGCCCAGGTGTTTGTAATTTGTCTTGTCTTGTATGTGAGTATATAAGCTCTGTTTTGTGTCTCAGTCATTGTCGCCGCATCGTCTGGTATTCCTATATGTCTCTCGTTCCTGATATACTGTAAGTGTTTTGTTGCCACAACAGTTATTTATTCATTATTATTAAAGTGTTTATTCTTATAACTTCCTGGTCTTGGAGATTCTGTCTGCACCACTGGGTTTAATCTCATCTCTCTGAGTAAATCCTGACAACCTCTGCTTCTGTCAAGTTGTTGTTCCTAATCGCAGTTTCAGTGGCTGTAATTAGTTCTAACTGGGCTTTTGTCAAGTCAGCGAGGAAATCTACAAAATACAATAATGAACAGAAAAAGGAGAAATACAGAAATACATTGTCATCCCCTATGTTGCTGGAGTTTCAGAGAATTTCAGAAGGATTTTCAACAAACACAACATCCCAGTACATTTCAAACCCAGCAGGACTCTCAGACAGAGGCTGGTCCACCCTAAGGACAAGACACCCACACACAAACAGAGTGGTGCAGTGTATGCAGTCCAGTGAAGCGAGGACTGTCCAGACCTCTACATTGGAGAAACTAAGCAGCCCATTCACAGAAGAATGTCCCAACACAGGAGAGCCTCCTCCTCTGGACAAAACTCAGCTGTTCACCTCCACCTCACGGACAAGGGACACTCTTTTAAGGACCAGAATGTACATATTTTGGACCGAGAGCATAGGTGGTTTGAGAGGGGTGTGAAGGAGGCGGTTCATGTAAAACAAGAGAAACCATCGTTAAACAGAGGAGGAGGCCTCAGATTTCAACTTTCTAAAACTTATAGTGCGGCCCTGGGTCTGGGTTTCCAGACGTTTCGCACCTGATGATAACAGAGGGGCCTTGTTTGTGAATTAGACTGGCAAGGACTTTGAGAGGTCCCTGCTGTTGAGGTGTGAGGTGTGATTTGTCAATTTACATACAGTAGGATTTGTGTGTGCCTTCTGTAAGCCCTGCTTCCACACGCTGAACTTTGAATGTGTCACAGGTATGTGTTAGTATGTGTGTGTGTTAGCTTTCAATTTACATAGGTTGGTGCGTGTCACCTCAGCCTGTTTATAACTTCACTCTCTTACAGCCTGCTTCATTGAATTGATCAAGCTCCCCGGATGGGAAGCAAAACATTTTCTGTTACAAATAAAGTCCAGTTGTTTCTTTATTGAACACCTTTTTTGATTCCATTGAGTAAGAATGAGGGAAAGTCTATTACGGTATACAAAAATAAATTCTAAAGAGCTGGCAGGAACAATGGGATAACAATGATATCGGAAGACATCTATATACAATTCAAAAGAACGTAGGGGATAATAAGTGTTTGAGCGGAAGGCGAAAGGAGGAAGTAGTTATGACAAAACTTAGAACAGAGCATTCTGGGCGTAATACTGTAGTTATCTCTTAAAAATAGGAAAACATGAAAATGGGTCCTGCAATCATTGTAGTCAAATGGAAACAGTGGAACATGTTCTGTTAAATTGTAAAAAAAATATTCAGAGGAACGACAGAGGAAACCTTCAGCAGGAAACCTTCAGCTCTGTGCTGCAGCAGTTTGCACTGGGTCATCCTTTCGACAGATCAACAAGGTGATAAAACAGTAATGTTTCTCAATTATGTTGGTTTGTAAGGTGATTAAAAATTTGTTGTGTTTTAGTTCCATGAGGCTTCAGCATCCAGGGAATCTCTGAGCCGTGCCTCCACAGACATCATGCTTGATTGGAGAGATGTTGACATGTCGCTTGGTGGTGACATGAGAGCTGATTCACCAGGCATTCATGTTTTATTTACAGGTACTCGAATTAACCTAGTAGACTTTTATTATGGCGGATATTATATATATATAAAAAAAACGTTGTGAAAAAGTCTATGCAACATTAATTTGTTTTTTTGTTCATTGCTACCTGTCCCAACTTTTTGGGATTTGTTGACACTGTGAAATTTTGAGTCAACATTTTTCTCCTTTAAAATGTTACATTTACTCAGATTAGACTTTTGATCTGTCATCTATGTTCTATCATGAATAAAATATTGACATTTGCCATCTCCACATCATTAAATTAATTTTTATTAACAAGTTAGTGTCCCAATATATTTGGGATCCAGTTTGTATATGTAAAGATTTAATAAAAATGTTTGTTGCTTTTCTTGCCAACTGTGTTATCTCATTTCCTCTGTTCAGGACTGCAAATATCCAGGGTCGGGAAGAAGTGACCTTCCACTGCACCTCCTGTCCTAATTGCCTCCATCCGTGAGGACACTCCATGTCCAAGCACAGCCACTCCATGTCCAAGCACAGCAGTGGGTGACCAGGACGATCAGGAGTTTGAAAAATGTGTTTTTCTTTGTTTTTTCATTCATTCATTCAGCCTTTATTTATACAGGCTAGCCTCGTTGAGCCACGGGGACTCATTTACAAGAGGGACCTGTCTCACTCACACCCAGGGTCAATTTTAGAGTTACCAATCAGCCTAACATGCATGTTTTTGGACTGTGGGAGGAAACCAGAGCACCCGGAGAAAACCCATGCATGCACGGAGAGAACATGCAAACTCCACCCAGAAAGGCCCCCGGACCGGGATTTGAACCGGGGACCTGCTCGCTGAGAGGCAGCAGCTCTCCCAGTTGTGCCACCGTGCTTTTGTTTTAATTTTGAGAAAAGAATGAATAAATAAATAAACTGATTACAAAAAGTAGTTGTTTATAATTCATTTCATTAACAGTAAGGTAATTCAAAACAACAAAAGGTTCTGTGTTGTGTCAGCCCTGCAAACCCACGGGACACCACCTCCAGGTCGTCTGGGTTTTTAGGCAGCTGGATGACACCACCTGTTCTGTATGATGGACGATGCAGTGGACAGCAGAAGACCACCTGCAGGATGCTCCACCTGCCAGCCAGAAAACAAACACCAGGGTCTCAGCTGTAGCACCCCAACCATGTCGTGGATCCAGGTCCAGGAGATGAAGCAAAGACTCCCTGCATCATCAGAAATCTGGTCTAGGATCTTCTTGGTTAAAGTAATAGTCCAGGACTGAGACACTCAGGTTAATCCTCTAGTACAAGAGTCTGGTCTGGTTCAGGAAATGTATAGAACAAAAACATTATTACCGGTAGTTAAAGATTAAATATTTTATAAGATATTAAAGCATTATCTTAATACTGAGGCTTAAGTTAAATATACTGATGCTCATTGACAACACAAGTGCTATTTTATTAATAAACGAAATTAAAGACCCGGTTTTTAAAACACTTTATGTACTAATGGATTTTATACAATAGAATATTGGGAAATGTTATGCTGTATTCTAAATTTAAAATAAGTTATAAATATTTAACTATATTGTTTTATTAAATTATTAGTAAATTAAGAAGATAAATTTAGATATTATTTATTATGCACAAGTTAACATAGTTAATACTGTCAGTCACTGAAATTATCCATGAAACTACCATTTATGGCCCCCCCCCAAAAAAAGTCCTCCACCTCAAAGTCCACAACCTCACTGACATAACTAGCTGTGTTGCTGTGTTCACTGTCCATGTTGCATATATTATGCTAATGCTAGCTGCATGTCACGTCCTGGCCACACCTCCTCGCTCCAACCCCACCTCCTCCCCCCCTTTAGGCGGTGCCTCTACTGCCTCTCGGAACTCCCACTTTTGGTGCATTTTTTGAATCTAGTCTAGGGGCGGAGTTACAGATCCACAAGGAGTTTAGCCCCACTTTAAAGTGGCACTCAACCCACTGTGAAACGGTAGCCCCGCCCCCAGACCAGATTCAAAATCCCTCATGAAAATGGGAGTGTCGAGAGATAAGGAGGGGAGGAGGTGGGTGGATGTGCTACGTTCACGCCCCCTCTAGCAACAAACTAAAACAAACTAAAACTCTAGCAAACAACTTACAGCAAGCAACAACAAAGAATAATTATGTAGATGTATCTGTCCTCACCCGATCTATCCAAAACAAAACGCCTAAAAAAAATTAAAAAAATACCACGAGGTATTCTGTGACCGGGGTTCAAACCTGGGTCTCTCGGATCCCAAACCTGCACTTCCACCATTGCCCCAACTTGGCATACATGCTACCCATCCATCGCACCATAAGAAAACGAATACAACCACATAGTTTTTATGACGTGAAAAGTATTCTTAAAATAAATAAGTTAAAATATACAAATAACTAGTGCCATTCCAAAAACTATAATATGCGTTGTTGCAGTACTTTTCCGGCGTGCAATGTACCACTTCCATATAAGGTATGAACTGCAGCGAGGACCTTCTCATCTCTGCAGGGGATTGGCTCTGCTTGAACCACTTTTGTGACGTCAGAGTGTACAAGACACATCAGAGTGAACAGTCCTTGACCAATAAGAAAATTAAGCTGCAATACCTATGTTCAACCCATAGGATTACCGTAAACACGTTTTTAGACCAAATATTGCTGATTTAAACTAATACGCACAAATATATGAAGATTAACACAGACATAGTGCTATACAACATTTTAGACACATTCTAGGGAGTTTATCAGCTAAAAAAAGTTAATTTTGAGTTTAGCCCCTCATTAGTATTAATAATAATAACTAATAGTTTTGTTTTTCCTGTGACTTATCTGCAGTATGATAAATGATAGGAGCATAACAAATGCTCCCAATGTTTTGTTGGTCTTTTTTTTTTTGGTAAATAATGAAGTTTTTATGCATTTTTATTTATTTATTTATTTTGCATCTTAAGAGCCTATGACGTCATCGACTACTCGAGTACTACTCGAGTTTATTAATGTAAAGCTGCACTATGTAACTTTGTAATGCAGTCTGTAACTTTTCTAACAATATATTTTTAACATATTTCTTCACTCTGTCACTATCTACTGACAGACTGATGTTAGACAAAGTAATCTCTGAAAAAAACTATAGTCCCCTTGCTTCTCTATCAGCATTTATAAAAACACTAAAAACACAGAGTGACCCGTCCTTAACCAGCCAATAAAAACAGAGTTTGTAACCAGCCAATAAAAACAGAGCTTGAATTTGAATCAGCCAATAAAAACAGAGCTTGAATTTGAATTTCAGCAGAGCCTCCCCCTCAGAGCCATATATGGCTCTGAGGGGGAGGGATCAGAATGCTTTGCCTGTTGAAATTTTTTCTAAGTTCTCCACTCTACAGAAAGTTACACATAGCAGCTTTAATGTTGAGTTTTAAAATTATGTACTCGTTCAACCCCTAGTGGTACAGTCATCATATGCAGATTCTTTCCTGAGCGTGTGGAGCTACAAAGGCAGGGGCGGCCAGCCAATAGGGGGTGCTAGGGCACTGCTCAGATCAGATCAGATCATGTTATAATCAGATCAGATTATAACATGCAAATTGATTTACAAGGAAACATAACTTTTAATGAGACTGAACATACATTGTTATAAATAAAAACACAAAGGCAATACCAGCCAAAAGGATTTAGAAATAAACCACTTATCTATTACAGTACATTGTTATAAATAAAAATAAATAAAAAAACACAAAGGCAACTGTATCCAAAACAATTTAGCTAAATAATAATAAACTTGACTTTCTGCAACACTTTGTTTCTACCAGTAAATGTTGGAACTCATTTTCTTACATTTTGACATCCTATAAACAGCACTAACTGTTTAATTATAAACTGAAACACAACTCTACACGTCAAGCAAATGTCTATGTATTCCTGAACTTAATCAGTAGAATAACTGACAACTAAACTCAGTGAAACATTATTCAATAATGTGATTGTTAAGCTTTAAGAGTAGCTGGCTCTCAAAGTTTTTGCAGTGAAGTTATGATCTCTTAGCAGTAAAAAGGAGTCCTGCATGAATAAAGAGTCTCTCACAAGCTGCAGATGCTGGAAGACTTGTGTTGACTTTGAGTGACAACCGCTTGATTTGAGGAAAAGAGTGTAACAGATCCATGCCTCCAGTGGATGGACATGAAAGATACCTCTCCAACTCTCCTGATTTTCTGCTCTTAATGGATCCAAAGAAGTCTTCTTTATCAGAGTGGCTGCTGTTTGTGCTGCTGTCATCATCAGCGTTAGTATCCAAGTGATCCTTGATGTAGTTGAGACCTTCAATTTTTTTTTGCAAATAATTACTTCTGTACACTTATGCATTATTTATAGTATAGTACATGTATGTAATGTTTTGTTATGTGCACTCACACACACACACACACACACACACACACACACACACACACACACACACACACACACACACACACACACACACACTGATGTTTTTATATTTACCAGATTTTAAGATGTTCTCATCTGTAGTCCAGTTTGTTTTGAATTTAGGTAGGAGTATAGCTGCAGCAATGAGCTCAGGTTCTTTCATTATCTCAGCAAAACGTTTCTGAATCCCATTCAGCAGGGCATCGATGAGAGGTGCACACACTTTGCAAGATGATACCAGCTTCTTCAGCTTGTCTTGCAACTGGTATAGTGTTGGCAGGAGGAAGCCCATGTGCACAGATGATTCTCACACTCTTCATCGGTGGCTCATCAGAAGAGGAGGATTTTCGCTTCTTGTTGGAATCTACCAACTCAGTATATTTCATCAAGCTGTTCGGGTGGATCCTCTGTTCACAAAAAAAAATAAAAAATAAATAAAAATCAAACAGAATAAGAATATATAATCCACACATCAAACATTTCAGATAAACCTATTACATTTTCAAAGACATGCCAAATCATTGAGTTAATAATAATAATAATTATGATTATCTAGTTTAAGGATTTACTCTCATGAATTCAATGACTGGTTAACCCAGAGAGTTTAGAACACCACATTGTAAAGGAAAAAGGGCCTGTGGGATTAATAGTATAATACTATGACGTTTATGTATTTTTGTTTGTTTATTACTACCGGTAGGCCTGTATGAATCAATTGTGTTCCACTAAGACAAACTTATTGGAGGTTTGTGACTTTAAAAATCTGAGAGGACTGTCAGTATGTGTAGCTACATCTTACCACCAACCGTCCCAACATGTAACAAACCGTTTGTTTTTAGCTAAATTAGCGTGTTGCTAATGTGTGCTCACACAGAGTGTGAACACGTTTTTAGCAATACACAGCATAACATTTAATAATCACGTCATGAACAGTTTTAAAGTTATGCATGCTGTTGAAATAGAGCTGACATCATTACACAAAAAAGTAAAAAATAAAGGCAACCTTACCGCAACGTGTTTTCTCAAATTTGACCATGGGCGTAGATCCTGGGGGGGTCGGGGGGTCCAGACCCCCCCAATCTTGGGGAAATGTAGATCTGTCCCCCCAATAATTCAATAAAGGAAACTGTATCTTTAAACAATATAAATATAAAAAGGCAAAAAAAGAGAGAAATCCACCATTATTCTAAGAAAAAAAAAGGAAATTTTGCCCCCCCCCCTTCTCTGTTGGCAAATGGTTTAGTCCAATGTTTACAAGGAACAACAAAAGCACCGGAGTCACAGGCTCGGCGCGGAGCCGCTGGGTGGGAGTGAGCTGCAGCACAAAGTACTAACTTCCAGTAAGTAGCTACTTAAAACATAGGTGACAGTGACTGGGAGGAAAAGGTCTTTCACAGTGTTGAAAGACAAGTGTGTCTGTGTCTCATTAGTGGCTGTAGCAACAGCAAAACGCAACGAGGAGCGACACTTCATCAGCTAACACGCTAGCTTCAATGCTAACTGGCTCACAACAGACAGAAGAATGTCAGCGCAGCTTTGAGCAGGATGGATTCACATTCATCATATTTTCAGGTGTGGAGCTCTTGAAAGAAGTAATGATAAAATATGTGAAAGATAATTAATTTAAAAAGAGTAGAGAAGATGTGATGATTAGTTAAAATGATTTTATATGTGTAGCACTTTGTTGCAGCTGTGGTTGTTTTAAAGGGCTTTATAAATAAATTATTATTATAAAAAATGTTGAGGATCAATACTTATGTCACATGATTAATTAAAAATGTCACTGTTTATTATATTACATTATTGATATTTTGTATCTGAAACTGAAATATTTTATTCTTAATAGGTTCTTTAAAAATGCTACAGATTTGAGTCACGTGAGCACGGCGAAAAAGATGTCAGCTGGCTAGGAACGCTCTGCTTCCCAATGTGATACTTTGTTGGATATTTCAGGTGGGGGGCTTCTACTTTGTGCCATTCTCCTTCCGCTGCGTTGTGCAAATATTTATGTCCTTTTTGGAAGTAAAATAAGCCATTACTTCTACGATGGCTGCCTCAAAACCGAAGGGCGCAGGCCGTGTGTCCACCCGCAGTAGCCCACAACATGGAGACGAACACGATGATGCAACTCCTAACTTGGCGACTTTATTTACTGAAGTTGCTAAAATGAGTAATTTGCTACAAAGTGTGGCTGCTGATGTTACAACAATTAAGCAGCCAACGTCTGAATTGAGTACAACAGTGGCTGCAATGCAGGAGAGGCTGACAGAAGCTGAGACATGCATCTCGCGCCTTGAGGACACTTCGGAGCGGCTGTGCGCTATGGACACTGAGAGAAGCAAGCTGCTGGATGTTCTGAGGGATCGTGTTCAAGCCCTCGAAAATCACAGTAAGAGGAAAAATGTGAGAATTATTAGGCTAAAAGAGACTATTGGCAAAGATGGGACACTTTTGAGCTGCGTTAAGAACATGCTGGTGGAAGGGCTAGGGCTGCAGGATGAGGCAGAGTTTGAGATTGAACGAGCCCACCGGGCTTTTGCGCCGCAGCCTGACCCGAACCGACCTCCGAGGCCAGTGCTGGTTCGTTTCCTGAGGCAGTCGGCGAGGGATAAAGTAATTGCTGCAGCTAAGGAGAAATGCGGCTTCAAGTGACGTGGATGTCGACTGTCTGTGTTTCCTGACATGTCCAAAGAGCTGGCGGAGAAGAAGAAGGCATTCACAGCTGTGAAACGGAAGCTGCAGGAGCGCAGCGTCAAATACACCCTGGCGTTCCCTGTGACTCTGCGCGTGAGATGGAAGGGCAAAAATATAAGTTTCAGCTTGGCAGGAGCAGCAGAAAAGTTCTTAAACGAGGAGGAGGAGGAGGAGAACGAGCAGGAGGAGGAGAACGCAAATACGACAGCCTGATGTTTTTATCAGGAGCCTCCCATAGGATGCTGTGTTTGACTGAGGGGAGGGAGACCGAGGAGTAAAGAGGAAAGCAGAGCTCCAAGGACCAGAAAAGATTTAGTTTTAGGTGTACTTTTCCCCTCTGAGCTGCATTAGGCAGCTCAAATAGGGTTAATTTTAAGTTTTAGGTTGTTTTTGTGTTTTCATCGTTCTTTGTTTATATACTGGATGTTCTTTTTTCCAGGTAAACTGTTTTATTTTTGGCTGGTTGCACTCACATGTCAGGTCCTAACCCCAGGGAACAGGGATTCAAAGATGTTGGTTCAAAATGTATGTTTACAGGTGTAAAATGTAATAATTTGTAATCTGTAATGACTAGGAAATATGTAAAATTTATATCTTGGAATATTAATGGGTGTGGAAATCCAACTAAAAGGCGTAAAATATTATTATTAATAATAATAATAATGAATTCCATTTATAATGCACTTTTCATTAATAAAAATCTCAAAGTGCTACAAAGTGTAATAAAGCAAAGATCAAAATAAAACAAGTGATAAAATCAAATAAAATCAATAATAATATCGACTAAGATCAAAGATAAAATCATGTGGATGCAGATTAGGCTTGCTTAAAAAATAAATAAAATAAAACAAGTGATAAAATCAAGTAAAATCAATAATGATATCAGCTAAGATCAAAGATAAAATCATGTGGAGGCAGAATAGGCTTGCTTAAAAAGAAAGGTCTTTATGCTGCTTTTAAAGTCAACCAGTGACTGTGGAGCTCTCAGGTCATCAGGGAGGGAGTTCCACAGGCGGGGGGCAGCCACACAGAATGCTCGGTCTCCCATGGTCCTCAATTTGGTCCGAGGAATATGAAGGAAATTACTGTTCTGTGATCGTAGAGACCGGGTGGATGAATATGGTGCAAGAATGTCCTTTAGATAGTCAGGTGAAGTGCCGTGCAAGCATTGATGGGTAATGAGAGCAGTTTTGTACTGAATTCTGTAGGTGACAGGAAGCCAATGGAGGTTATGGAGAATGGGTGTAATATGTTCAAATTTACGAACTCTCAACAGAATCCTTGCTGCACTGTTTTGAATGTATTGAAGTTTCTGAAGGTTTTTGCCAGGGATACCAATAAACAGGGAGTTGCAGTAGTCGAGCCTGGAGGAGACAAAGGCATGGACGAGTTTCTCAGCATCAGGAAAAGTCAGAGAAGGGCGAAGTCTGGAGATGTTTCGAAGATGGAAGAAGCAGGTTTTAAACAGATGCTTAATGTGATTTTCAAATGTAAGATGAGAGTCCATTTTTATTCCAAGATTTGTAACAGAGGTGGAGAGGGGGATGTCTTGACCAGAGAAGGAGATTGTTGTTAAAGTTGATGTTTGTATCTGGTGAGGGGTGCCAATCAATATGGCCTCAGTCTTCGAGCAGTTTAATTGAAGAAAATTCTGATTCATCCATGCCTTTATTTCCTCCAGGCAGGCAGAGAGAACAGTGAGTGAAGACGGAGATAGGGATGATGATGATGTTCCAGTCCTGATGTAAAGCTGTGTGTCGTCGGCATAGCAGTGAAAAGAAATGTTGAACTGATTGATAATTTGACCTAAAGGCAGCATGTAGAGGGAAAACAGCAGGGGCCCCAGAACTGACCCCTGAGGGACACCACAGGAGACACCGACTGTCTGGGAAGTGGCATTGCCAAGGCTAACACATTCCAGCCTATTGGAGAGGAAAGATTTGAACCAGTCCAGGACGGTGTCACAGAGACCGACCTCCACATGAAGACGGTGGAGGAGGATATTATGGTCCACAGTGTCGAAGGCTGCAGTGAGGTCAAGGAGGACAAGGATTGGCTTATTTAAAGACAAATCAAGCAGATATAATATTTCTTCAAGAGACTCACCTGAATGAAGGGGAAGAGGTGAAGTTTAAAATGGGCTGGGTTGGTCATATTTTTCATAGTTCTCTTTCAAGTGCTCGAAACGGTGTAATCATCCTTGTTAGAAAAAATGTTAATTTCTCATTTATAAAACAAGTTAAAGACTCAGAGGGACGGATGATATGTGTCTAAGCAATGATAGAGGGAGTAAATGTGACACTTTGTAACATTTATGCACCAAACATGGAGGACCCTCACTTTTTTCATAAAGTAAATAGTGTCTTGGGGGAAATGGCGGGGGAAATATTATTGGCGGGTGATTTCAATGAGGTGATGGATCCTTTTCTTGATAAGAGTGCATTCAAAGGTTTGCTTAGCTCTAAAGGAAGAGATGCAGTTCATATGTTAAATGAAGATATGGGCCTGGCCGACGTATGGAGGGTAATGAACCCTGCTAAAAGGGAATATACTTTCTACTCTCACTGTCATAAATCTTATTCTAGGATTGATCTATTTTTAATTTCAAAACTCATGATGCATAATTCGTTAAGTTGTGATATGAAATCTATTGCACTGACTGACCACGCAGCTGTTGAACTCTGTTTAAAACTATGGGGAATGCGAGGGGTTCAAGGTGGAGAATGAACGTTTCCCTCGGCTCTTACAAGATAAATCTTTTAAGGAGTTGCTGGGGGAGGATCTAAAACACTTTTTTGAAATAAACATTGGCAGTACAGAGCATATTCAAACTGTTTGGGAGGCCTCTAAGGCTTATGTGAGGGGCAAACTTATAACATATGCTTCAAAAAAGAAAAAAGACAGCCAACAAAAAATCCAAGAATTGAAAAAGAGATCATATTTAAGGAAAACAACTTAGCAAAGCAGTATGATGACTTACTGTATCGAGACATTTGTGGGCTTAAATTTCAGCTAAATGGAATTTATAACAAGAAAGTGGAATATTCCTTGTTCAGGCTAAAAACTACATTGTATGAGGGAGGGGAGAAAACTGGGAAGTTATTAGCAAGACAAGTTAAAAAGGAGGATTTTTCTAATACTATCCCTGCTATAAAACAAGGTAATAAATTAGTAACTTCACCAAAAGACATAAATAATGTGTTTAAACAGTATTATGGAACATTATATACATCCATGATGTCTACTGAGATGGACCAGAGAGGGAGGGATCTTTTCTTCTCTAAACTTGATCTTCCTAGGTTACTTCAGGAACATTTGGAGGGGCTGGAAGCACCTGTAGCAGAGGCAGAAATTAGAAAAGCTATTTTGATGATGAAGGCAGGGAAATCACCTGTTCATGACGGTATCCCCGCAGAATATTATAGAACATATATCAATATTCTGGCCCCAGTTTTACAAAAAGTGTATCAAGAAACTTTTGAGAGAGGACAGTTTCCCCCTACTTTCAATGAAGCATTAATTTCTCTGATCCCAAAAAAAGATAAAGACAGTACAGATCCATCAAATTATAGGCCCATCAGTTTGCTTAACGTAGATTGTAAAATATTAACCAAGGTGCTGGCTTTACGCTTGTAACAAGTCCTTCCCAGCTTTATACATCAAAATCAGACAGACTTTATGAAAAACCGTTCTTCTTCTGATAACATGAGAAAATTGATGCATTTGATGTGGCTGAGCCAGTCAAAGAATGAGCCAGTAGCTACCATCTCCTTAGATGCTGAGAAAGCATTTGATAAGGTGGAATGGGGCTTTCTTTTCTTGGCCTTGTCAAATTTTCGATTTGGACCACGTTTTACTAAATGGGTTAAAATATTGTATAAGGAGCCAAAGGCTGCAGTAATAACCAATGGCATTATTTCACCTTTCTTTGGGTTATCACGTGGGACCCGGCAGGGTTGCTCTCTCAGCCCCTTGTTGTTTAATATTTTCATAGAAACTCTGGCAGTGGGTATACATAGTTCCCAGACACGCCCCCATACCGGCTTCCGCACCACATCTGAAGGCAGAGAAAGGCAAAATGGCGAACTAGCAGAGCAAATTATACGGACAAAAACACGAGCTACCACAGCTTCACCAAGGAACAACAGCAAAATGGCAGTGGTCGAGTTAAATGAGTTTGAGAAAGAAATCATGGCAGACGAATCAGACAACTTGTCACAAAGTAGTTACTCCGATATCATTAATTATTTAATTACTACAAAGAGCGCACACCGGATTCACAGCACAGAGCTTTACAGCACACCGGCTTCACAGCTTTAAATCCAAAAAAGATGTGTAAACTGTCTCAATCAGATCTAACCAGCTAAAAAAAGGTTTAACTAAAATAACACACAGCCAGCACAAACAGTCCAGGCTGAACACAGACCAGAACCAGCACTTTGAGTGTTACCGTGTTGGAAGTTAGCATGTTGTTAGCATCTGGAGCGGATGGTCCGTCGAGCTCATCGGACGGCGTGGATCCGTCGCGGCCGCGGGGCACGTCCCATGGGACCGACGCGTCGCCCGCACGACTTGGCTCCCGTCCTCCTTCTCCCACTGGGACGGTCTCCCGCCGGTCCCGGTGGACCGTGAGGAGGCCGCGTTAGCGAGATGCTAAGCTAGCCACAGCATGCAAGACGGTGTCACTAAAATAATGAAAAAAACAAAAAAACAGCTCTAACACACAGACAGTTGTACTCTAACATTGTTTCACAAAATGATTTATGTAGAATATTTTGTTTACCGGCCAAAAGCACGATCTTCTGAGCAGATCCAAGCAGAGATGGGGCGGTGTGAGTTTCTCCGATGAAATAAATCCTTCACGTTTACTTTTTTTTTGATTAAGTGAAACCTGCGCGTTGCCCAAACGTCTACCCGACTGGAACACCCACTGACACAACACGAAGTAACCATTGCAATTAATTAGAAATTAACAAAAAAAACAACGTGAAAAATGGACATCCATTAGAACGCGCTCCAACTGCAGCTTTGCCTACCTGTGGGAGGGTCAAAAAGGACAACCCACAGATGTGACGTCACATGGGAACTATGTATTAGGGCAAATAAGGACATTAAAGGGGTATTCGTGGGTCAACAAGAACACAAACTGCTTCTTTACGCAGATGATATTTTAGCACTTATCACCCATCCACTTACATACTTGCCACATCTGATGGACACCATACAGTCATATTCAGATGTGTCGGGATACACAGTAAATTGGACTAAGTCAGAGGCCATGCCATTATCTGCTTTATGTCATTCACATATGGTAGAAAATTTTAAATTTAAGTGGACACCTAAAGGTATGAAATATCTGGGTATTAGACTTAGTCGGGATTTGGAAGAATTACCTTTACTAAATTTTAATCCGGTGTTGTCAAAAATTAAAACAAATTTTGAAAGGTGGGAAAAGATCAAATTAACTTTGTGGGGTAAGATTAATATCATTAAAATGATCACCATCCCTCAGTTTAATTATTTGCTAATGATGTTGCCCATTACAATTCCGCCAGATATCTTTAAAAGGTATGAAAACTTGATTAAACTTTTCTTGTGGGGAGGTAAAAGAGCAAGAATAAAACTAGATAAATTATATGCCACTAGAGAAAAGGGTGGTACGGAAGCGTATTGCATTCAACCATGAAAATATTTTTTGGAGCTTATGTAGTAAAAACGTGATAATTATGTAGTAAAAACGTGATACTAAGTAGTAAAAACGTGATAATTATGTAGTAAAAACGTGATACTAAGTAGTAATAACGTGATACTATGTAGTAAAAACGTGATACTATGTAGTAAAAACGTGATAATTATGTAGTAAAAACGTGATACTTAGTAGTAAAAACGTGATACTATGTAGTAAAAACGTGATACTATGTAGTAAAAACGTGATAATTATGTAGTAAAAACGTGATACTAAGTAGTAATAACGTGATACTATGTAGTGAAAACGTGATACTATGTAGTTAAAATGCGATACTAATTCAGGAGGAGCGTTTCCTTTAAATAGAGTAGACCTGCAGACTTCCACATATGTCAGATAGGACAATGGTTAAGACCACTGCCTCTCATGCAGATGACCCAGGTTCGAGTCCAACCTGGTCTGACTGATTTTTTTTTTTCTTCTTTGGATTATTTATATAATAATATTTATGCTGAAAATACTTTGCTTATCAGCGTGATTGGGGTGTAATGTGGTTAAGTGACGTCTTAATTTATTAGGCTTCATGCTGTCCGCTGCTAATATTTTAAGACATAACAGACACACCGGTCTTTCCTCATCTCCCACCTTTGTCACAGTGAAGCCAAGCGCTAAATATGCTTTCTTATTATCTTCGTCTGTCTTCGCCTTTCTTTTCATCCCTGTTAAATATTTCTCCATGCTGTATCTTCACTGCACTTTCTAAAACTTCTCATGCGCTGCTGTGGCTTCTTACTCTGTGAAAAAACTATTCTGTGCGCTCAGTCTGACAATAACAGCGCCACTGCCCCTACTGGCGCGGATGTGTAATTACACTTACACCTTCTGTATTGGAGTGTGACCCAGAATGAAACACTAACCTATATTCTCCTGAGAAGTTCCAATTTCTACAACAGTAAATTAAAAAATGCCCTACTTAAAATGTGATTAGAATGTAAGTGAAGTAACTCAACTAAATGAAACTTTGTTGTGGCTCATGGAATCGATCTTATTTTTTTTACCAGGGTATTAAAAGCCCACTACTGCCACCATGTGGAAACTTTATGAATCTACACCAGCAGGACGAGCCATACAACAACATGCATGTGTTTATGAAAAACCTGTGTTTTATTGACATGTTTTTGTACATGTAAATGTACAAAAGTAAGTAAGATGGATAAGAATAAGATAAGTGAAGTCAAACTGACTGGCAGCGAGGAGCTGATTGGAACTGCTGCGTGAACCACGTGACCGCCTGAAAGAGAAGGTGTGGATACGCAGCTAATGTAGAAACGGTTAACACCATAGACTTAATATGCCTGTGGTTAACACAAACTGCTTTTTTATTTTATTTATCCAATAAAAAAATAAGCAAAATACAATAAAAAAAGCAAAATAACTTCACCCCAGGTTGGATGTGAACTCATGTCCTTTGAGTGGAAGGCAGATGTGTTCACAGTGTGCTACCAAAGATATGTAGTGCTGCATGGGTTTACCTTATATTTGAAGGGACTAAACCTCCTGACATACTGCGTGCATCCTACATGTAAACTTATCACGTTATTACTACTTAGTATCACGTTTTTACTACATAATTATCACGTTTTTACTACTTAGTATCACGTTTTTACTACATAATTATCACGTTTTTACTACATAGTATCACGTTTTTACTACATAGTATCACGTTATTACTACTTAGTATCACGTTTTTACTACATAATTATCACGTTTTTACTACATAATTATCACGTTTTTACTACATAGTATCACGTTTTTACTACATAGTATCACGTTATTACTACTTAGTATCACGTTTTTACTACATAATTATCACGTTTTTACTACTTAGTATCACGTTTTTACTACATAATTATCACGTTTTTACTACATAAGCTCCAAAAAAATATTTTCATGGTTGAATGCAATACGCTTCCGTAGGTCTAGGACTCCCAGATTCAAAGCTTTACTATTTATCATTTGAAATGGTTAAATTAGTTAAACACTGGGAGGAATCTGTGAACAGGCAGGGATGGATAAGTATTGAAACTGATGTTTGTTCACCGTTTCACCCAAGACACAAACTGTCTCAAAAGACTGACACAACAAATCCGGTTCTTATTCACTCTAGTGAGGTTTGGTCAAAAGTCCATAGAATGTTAGAGCTTCCACATCAGGTACAGGCATATGCATCTCTCTGGAATAATCCTACTATATCTATTGGTAAACAACCTGTGTTTTGGGGGCAGTGGCATTCACGTGGCATACACACCATCGGTGATCTGTATAAAGATGGACAATTTATGTCCTATGAGGATTTAACTCGTACATTTGAATTGGAAGGCAGAGCAAACCTATGGAAATATTTACAGATGAGACACTGTGTGACCTCCAAAATCAAAGACAGTGTGGAAAATAAGATTTTAGATTTTATTAGGTTGCCACGTGATCGCCACACGACCTCTCAGTTTTATAAACTTTTAAGTTGTAGTTTGAGTGGTGAATCGTTAAATATCAAACTTATTTGGCAAAGAGATTTGAAAATTGAGTACACAAAGGAAGAATGGCTGGAGGTCCTATCAGGGAGCGGTAAATATGTGAAAGAAGCCCGAAATAAATTCATACAGTATAAAGTGTTGCATAGATATTATCATACTCCTACCAGATTGCACAGAATGAAACTAATGATGGACAATTTGTGTTGGAAATGTAAAAAAGAGGTGGTGACATATTTACACTGTTTTTGGGAATGTCCTCTGATTACACCTTTTTGGATTGAAGTCTTGAAGGTTCTGAGTGTCTGGTTTGGCTCAGAAGTTTTTGGGACTCACTAAAAAGTGTAACAATGACCTAAAATGATACATGCTTTGTCTTTTATTATTTTTTATTTTTTTATTTTATTTTTTCTTCTCGATTTTCTGGACTTTTGAATCACACCAATTACAGTAATTACAGAAATGTTTTCTTTATTTTTTAAATTTATCACTCCACCTGTAATCTACTGTTATCTGGGGGTGGGGAATAGAGGGAGGGGGGTGCACCAGCTTTATGTTCTTTATTTTGTTTTTTCTTTTTAATATATTTTTTAATGTTTTTATGTTTATTTTATGTACATGTTCCAAAAAATTAATAAAAACTTTAATTACAAAAAAAAAATGCTACAGATTTGTTAATAGTAAAACGCATACGTATTTTGAATCAATGTTACAAACGTGTTCCTTCCTACAAAACAGTTAATAAAATATTTATAAAACACAATGAATTTCAAATGTTACAGATTGCGTTTAACATAAAAGAAATAGTGTTTTATGTTTAAATATCAGTTAATAAGTCATCCATTATGCCCCCTTGTTTAGAACTGGAGCAAATCTCAGCTGCTTTTGGGTGAAGGCAGGGGACACACAGGACAGGTCTCCAGTCTGTCCCAGAGACACCCAGGACAGGTCACCAGTCTGTGCCAGAGACACCCAGGACAGATCTCCAGTCCATCACAGAGACAGACAAAGAGACAACCGTCCACACTCCCAGTCACAGCTAAGAACAATTTACATTTGCACAGAAGAGCCAAAAAGTTATTCAAACTGAGAACTCAAGTTCTTGATTGAGAGTTCTAATCACTAATTATCAATAATAATTAGAGCTGTCAAAAGATTAAAATTTTTAATCTGATTAATCACACTCTGGGGGCTGTGATTAATCAGATTAATCACAATGCTTACCGGTAACTTTGTATGCTTGAAATGTAAATATGACGGCTTTCAATAAAATGTTGAAGAAAACGTTTTATTGTCTCAAACCAGTTTTCCATACTCTGCAAGGTTTAAAGAAGTAATTTTGTTTCAAACAATGTTAAATGTCTCATTGTCATGTATGTGAAGAAAACATGTAAACAATAGAGTAAGCCCACAATATCAGTAACTTTTAGACCAAAATATACCGGTATATACATATATAGAAATTTTTTTTCTTCCTGCATTTCAAATGAATGTAAAGTCCACTTGTGTAACATGAACAACGGCCACACACACACACACACACACATTATGGAGCGCCCGGCCGAATACGGGTCGGCTGAGCTTCAGGTTCAGGTTAGAAATGACAGCTCTACCGGCGCAGGGTAGAGTCTTTTATAGGTCAAAATAGGTAATGTGATTAATCTGCATTATGTAATATTAATGCATTAATCTGTATACATTAATCTCATGAGTTAAAGCATTAACTTTAACAGCCTTAATAATAATTGATCATATTTACCAAGCTAAATCATTAATCATTGTGTGGAGTCTTTAATAATACAGACCAGATCAGATGTGATCAGGCAGTCATATATTTCACATGTATGTAAATGTATTATTATTAATACATTACTATAATTAAAGTTGAGCCATGCAAATTTGTTTGTATCAAACAAGTAGCCCTTCGTGTCTCTCGGTCCCACTGAAGTAGCTCTCAGTCTTGAAAAGTTTGGTGACCCCTGCATTAAAGTATTTCTTCTCCTTGAAAACTGTTTCTTTTTAAGCTTTAAGATTTTGGGAAGGTGTTGTACCAGATTATCAGTGACACTGACCACAGCAATCTATGAATACAAGCCAAACTGAAATTTAAACAATGTTTAGAGGGGACCTATTTGCAAAATTCTCATTTTGCCACTTGTCATTATTTGTCGTCTATTGTACTGCAGATTGAACACATTTTTTTTTATAAGAGTACCCCACCCGGTAATGAGTGTCACTATTGTACGGATTAATATTACTATTAAGACTTTTAAATACATGCCATTTAAATCAATATTATTGCTGATTATTCTGCATAGTATATGCATGCAGTTTTGGATAAACTTCCCTCTGTACATTTTGCATTACATTTCACTGTAACTTTGCCGACCCCCCCAAAATTGCTTTAATTTTTTTTCCTGTTTATGGTCCCCCCAATAATGAGATGAAATCTACGCCCTTGAATTTGACGTCGAGTTCATGTAGGTTGAAATATCTTCAAGTTTTGGCAGACACAGCTGACAGCACATGATGTAACTGTTCTTTTTAGAAGACTGTAATGCCTGGTACCCACCTGATTTCTCAAAACGCTCCTGCCGCCCCCTTTTGGCCGCTTGTCACGTTCCCACAAAGCCACTGAAGACCGTCTGATGACGCGCACTGGGGGGAGGCAGAGGGGAGGGGGTCTAGCTCGTTTTCCGGGTCAGTTGTTGTGTTACTGCAGCTCCGACAGTCTTTGTTGAGATTAAAACGTTTTTTTATGTTTGGGGTGATCGTATGCTGGAGCGGACAGCAGCAACTGTAAAAATGCCACGTTTCTTACCGGAGTTTTGGTTCCAATTCATGGAGGCTCGATCGGGTAAGTTTAAAAAGTCCAAAAAAAGTCCCGTTGTCGTGGTGTAATCACATAGCAGAGGCTCTCCCGACTGTTTGCTGGACGCGTCGAGCCACCAGAGATCGAATTTTATGACGTTGGCGGCTCGACGTAGCTCGACGCGTAGGTTGCTTTCGGACGCGCGCGTGCGTGGAAAGGAACTGCCGCGTGCCGCCGCGCCGCTTCAATCACTCAAAACGCGCCGCTTCACGGTTCGCCGCGCCTCGACGGGTCTCCACATAGACTTTGAATGTAAACCGGCTGCTTCAGCCACCCGACACGGGTCCGGTGGGTACCAGGCATAAGGTGAACATTGCTCGTATGTGAGGCCAGGGGTGCTCTGACTCCTCTTCGCCAGCTTCTTCTGACGCCATTCTTTTAGGAACCGTTAGTCTTTCTTTCTCTCATCAACCGAGCCCAGAATCTCCGACGTCACTCAACATGGCCCGCGTGGAGAGTTTGTTGTGGTCACGTGACTGGCTGGCTTTACTTGATTGGTTACATGTCAGGTGACAATAAGTTACGCAATCATTTTGCTGCGAATGTTTTTACATACTTGAAACAAAATTAACTGTAGCGATCGGCAGAAAGCCCATAGTAACGGAATAAAAGTTGCAGTTTTCTCCCCTAAAATTTACTCACGTAAAAGTATGTCTTTCACATTTAAACTACTCACAACACAAGTACAATTTTCTCAAAAAGTTACTTAAGTAAATGTAACAGAGTAAATGTAACGCGTTCCTACCCACCTCTGGTTAAAAGTCAGTGAAAACAGATGTTTTTAAAAGTGAATTAAAAACAGGAAGGGAAGTGGTCTGTTGAACGTTGGGGGCAGATTGTTCAAAAAAAATTTGAGAAGCTATCCTTCCACCAGGCGGACGTTCTGAACGAGGCTTGGCCCAAGTGCTTTAGGAGGATGTCAAAGAGAGAAATGTCAAGTTGGATGAATTATGTACTGTATTTATAATTCTCACTTCTTTTCCCCAATCCATTGAATGTTTTAAGTTGCATTAAGCAAAGGAGTGACAGCTGAACGAACCAGATGAACAATGTGAGACTACATTTTGTTTCCTTACATTACCAAAATCTTTCTTTACTTGATACATTTTATGTATCCTTTAGCTGGGCCGAGATGGTGTAGAGGCAGGGCAGCCGGCTCAGGACCGGAAGGTCCCAGGTTCGATCCCCGGTCACTGCATACCTCGTTGTGTCCTTGGGCAAGACACTTAACCCCGAGTTGCTCCCGGTAGGACTGGCTGGCGCCTTGCATGGCAGACTACCGCTACCGGTGTATGAATGTGTGTATGAATGGGTGGATGGCTGGTACTGTGAAGTGCTTTGGGGCCCCTCATAGGGGGCTGGAAAGCGTTATATAATGCCCCTTCTCCACTGCTCGGCGCGGATCGGATATTGCGTAATATTTGCGTGCCAGACGAGTGCTGGACGCCATTTCCACCGGACTTCCGCGCCGCACCATAATTCTGGAAGCCTTTCACTTGAGGGTCCATCCAAACCGCAAGCGAGCCGCGCCGTCACGTCAGAAACACTGTCGGCCACTGATTGGTCGGGGGGAGGAGTCTTTTTGTCTTTTTAAAACAACAGATCCTCCATCTTGTATTCTGCCCACATCACACCTAAGCCTACTATTTCATATTGTTTTAGCTCTAAAAAAATACAAATCATGTCCAATCTGTGGTCAAATGCAGAGGTGCAGGCATTTTTGCGCTTTTTGGGTGACGACAAGATCCAAAAGCGAGCTGGATGGATTTATTAGAAATGATCGCCCAGCTACAGTATTAATGGGAGGGATGCTAGCTTATGGACATAGCCACTGAAGAATTTATTGAAGATGGTGAGTGTTTTCCAACTTTAAACATATTTTAAATTACTCATCTCATCGGTTCTGAACATATTTTTAACTAACAAAATAGGCTGATGCCATAATAGGACAATGAAGCTAAGCTAATTTGCATCAATGCTAACTGTCCTCCGCTCCCGTTGCTGCAGCCTTAAAAATATAAAACCAGGAGAATCACTGTGAAAAATCACATCATGTTGATGCTGATCTGTTTCTTGTTGCTGCTGATCTGTTTCATGTTGCTGTGTTCATTCATGCTCATCTTTTAGTACAGACTCATGTCCGTGCAGCTGTTCAGAGTACTGTATTGTGTTCATTGTTTTTATGATTTTAGTGCTTATCATATTTTTAGTTGATTTTTCCTTAGTTCATATCTTGGATCTATTACTGTTTTTCTTTTACTTTTTGCTGTTGGATGTAACTAGGACTCTGTGTACATAATTTCATTCCACCACAGCTGTGAATGACAATAAAGAATATTTGTATCTGTGTAATACAAGGTACCTTCTGATTCATATCCATTGCTATTTTATTATTTTCATTATTTATAAAACAGTTTAGCTGGTTTAACTGGCTTCAAGCAGCTCTTCAGAACAACAACAAACTTTAGCAGCACTGTTCTTTGTTTATTTAAAAACAGTATCTAGACTGGATTAACCACTTTTTTCTTCTTTTCCAGTCAAGAGAAAGAGTCCAGTAAAGAAAAGTCTGATTTCTGCACTGAAGAACATGAAGAATTAATAATAATAATAATAATGTCACATTTTCGTCATCTGTGTATGTTTTCCATACAAGACGAAATTTGACTCTGCATTTAACCCAATCACTACCAGGTCGGGCAGTGGGCAGCTATAGAAAGCGCGCCGGGGAGCATTTGGGATGCTCAAACACACCACAAGTTATGCCGTGACTGGGGTTCTAACCTGGGTCCTTCGGGTCCCAAGTCGGTTCCCCTGCCACTACACCATCTTGGCCCCGAATTGAACCAGATGCAGCAGGAACAACACTTGTCTACTTCTGGATGAAGCTCGTGAGACAACAGATGAAAAATCGTTAGTTCTGTACATTTTGCACTTCTTACTTTTCCTAGTAAACATTTTTTTTCTTAAGTGGTGTCCTGGAACATTCAATTTCCTAAACATATTTTACAATGGTAAGTGTGTATAGTGTTTGTTTAAATCCATACTGGAAGTTAAGAAAATTTTCCATTTGCATTTGACCTTTAAAGAATCATAAGAAAAAGATTATTAGAATCTGCTCAACTGTTATTACGTTATAAATTATTTGGTTCAAGGATGAAGTCAGACAAAAACAGTCAAAATTTCAGAAAACTGTCCCTTGGACAGTTTAAAGTTATCGACCGTCCAACTGTGATCCCTGAGAGATTCAGCTGAAAGACCTGGTGCAGCTTTTATTTGAACCTGCAGAGATTTGAACAGCTGATCCGAAGCAAACAGGCAGGTGTTCTACTGAACTGACCACTATGCTGTGTTTGGTCTTCTTCACCATCCATCCATCATCCATCCATCTTCTGCTTGCATGTCACGGGGTCAGCAGCTTTACCAGGGAAGCACAGGCATCAACAGCCACCCCTTCAGCTCTTCTAGGACCCCACAGTGTTTGCAAACAAACTGAATATTTAATATGTAATACAGGTACTTTTATGTTTGTAAATTTAATGAAAGAAAAACCTTAAAAATTTAAGGACAAAATTTAACCAAATTGTTTTCATGTCTGTAGTTTACTGTAAAAGCAGTTTCAAAGATCACAGTGGGATGTTTTCAATCAATCAACTTTATTTATAAAGCACATTTTAAAAACCACAGGGTCAACCAAAGTGCTGTACAATAACATAAAAGTTAATTAAAAACGATAAAAAGCATACAAAAATAAAAAATACATATACCAGTCTAACTGCAGGTGTGTGAAAATGCCATAAAAGATAAGATCACGTGTTAAAAGCCAAGGAATACATTTTTAAAAGAGATTTAAAAACAGGAAGAGAGGAGGCCTATCTGACACTGAACAGTTCCACAGCCTGGGAGCAACAACGCCAAACGCTCTGTCACCTCTGAGCTTCAACCTAGTTTTGAGGACTGTCAGCAGCAACTGCTCAGCTGATGAGATCGGGGAGGGCAGTAACACTGTATTACCAAACAGTTGTACTAGCTCATAACTAATAAGTTCACAACAGTCAAATGTCGTTGAGTTGACCGAACTATAAAGTTGTGAGCTCAGTTGAGATTTATGCCACTTTAATTGAAGAGGGCTCAATATTTCAGAGTTAATTTGTTTGGAACGCTCAAAAGTTTTAGGAACCAGTGTGATGTTAGCAACGTCATCACGTTCTGGTGGGTGGGGCTGATCTCTCCCTCGGGTGAGATGAGTCAGCCATCTTGAATTTGCCTCGATGCGGAGATTTTTTTTGCCAGCCTGAGGATGTGAACTACGGTTTATCCATCCATCCATCCATCTTCTTCCGCTTATCCGGGGTCGGGTCGCGGGGGTAGCATCCTAAGTAGGGAGGCCCAGACTTCCCTCTCCCCAGCCACTTGGAGCAGCTCCTCCGGGGGAATCCCAAGGCGTTCCCAGGCCAGCCGAGAAACATAGTCCCTCCAGCGCGTCCTGGGTCTTCCTCTGGGTCTCCTCCCGGTGGGACATGCCCGGAACACCTCACCAGGGAGGCGTCCAGGAGGCATCCTAACCAGATGCCCGAGCCACCTCAACTGGCTCCTCTCGATGTGGAGAAGCAGCGGCTCTACTCCGAGTCCCTCCCGGATGACTGAGCTTCTCACCCTATCTCTAAGGGAGAGTCCAGCCACCCTGCGGAGAAAACTCATTTCAGCCGCTTGTATCCGAGATCTTGTTCTTTCGGTCATAACCCAAAGCTCATGACCATAGATGAGGGTGGGAACGTAGATCGATCGGTAAATTGAGAGCTTTGCCTTTTGACTCAGCTCTCTCTTCACCACGACAGACCGGTACAGCGCCCGCTTCACTGCAGACGCTGCACCTATCCGCCTATCGATCTCACGCTCCCATGGGCTCACCACCTGTGGGAGGGGCCAAAGGGGTCGGGTGCAATGTGGGATGGGTGGTGGCCGAGGGCGGGGACCCTGGCAGTCTGATCCTCGGCTACAGAAGCTGGCCATTGGGACATGGAATGTCACCTCTCTGGTGGGGAAGGAGCCTGAGCTAGTGTGTGAGGTTGAGAGGTTCCGACTAGAAATAGTCGGACTCACCTCAACGCATGGCTCTGGCTCTGGAACCAGTTTCCTTGAGAGGGGTTGGACACTCTTCCACTCTGGAGTTGCCCCTGGTGAGAGGCGCCGAGCAGGAGTGGGCATACTGGTTGCCCCCCATCTTGGTGCCTGTACGTTGGGGTTCACCCCGGTGAACGAGAGGGTAGCCTCCCTTCGCCTACGTGTGGGGGGACGGGCTCTGACTGTTGTTTGTGCCTATGCACCAAACGGCAGCTCAGACTACCCACCCTTTTTGGAGTCCTTGGAGGGGGTATTGGAGAGTGCGCCTCCTGGGGACTCCCTTGTTCTACTGGGGGACTTCAACGCTCACGTGGGCAATGACAGTGAGACCTGGAGGGGTGTGGTTGGGAGGAACGGCCCCCCTGATCTGAACCAGAGTGGTGTTCTGTTATTGGACTTCTGTGCTCGTCATGGATTGTCCATAACGAACACCATGTTTAAGCATAAGGGTGTCCATATGTGCTCTTGGCACCAGGACACCCTAGGTCGCAGTTCGATGATCGACTTTGTTGTCGTCTCATCTGATCTGCGGCCGCATGTCTTGGACACTCGGGTGAGGAGAGGGGCGGAGCTGTCAACTGACCACTACCTGGTGGTGAGTTGGCTCCGATGGTGGGGGAGGATGCCGGTCAGACCTGGCAGACCCAAACGTATTGTGAGGGTCTGCTGGGAACGTCTGGCAGAGTCTCCCGTAAGACGGAGCTTTAACTCCCACCTCCGGGAGAGCTTTGAACACGTTCCAAGGGAGGCGGGGGACATGGAGTCCGAGTGGGCCGTGTTCCGCGCCTCTATTGTCGAGGCAGCTTATCGGAGCTGTGGCCGCAAGGTTGTTGGTGCCTGTCGTGGTGGCAACCCTCGAACCCGGTGGTGGACACCGGCAGTGAGGGATGCTGTCAGGCTGAAGAAGGAGTCCTATTGGGCCTTTTTGGCTTGTGGGACCCCGGAAGCAGCTGATAGGTACCGGCAGTCCAAGCGGCATGCGGCTCGGGTGGTTGCTGAGGCAAAAACTCGGGCGTGGGAGGAGTTCGGAGAGGCCATGGAGAATGACTTCCGTACGGCTTCGAGGCGATTCTGGTCCACCATCCGGCGTCTCAGGGGGGGAAAGAGGTACGAGACCAACACCATTTATGGTGGAGGTGGCGTGCTGCTGACCTCAACTCGGGATGTTGTGAGTCGGTGGGCGGAATACTTCGAAGACCTCCTCAATCCTACTGGCACGTCTTCCACTGAGGAAGCAGAGCCTGGGGACTTTGGGTCGGGTTCTCCGATCTCTGGTGCTGAGGTCGCCGAGGTGGTTAAAAAGCTCCGCGGTGGCAAGGCTCCGGGGGTGGATGAGATTCGCCCGGAGTTCCTTAGGGCTCTGGATGTTGTAGGGTTGTGTTGGCTTACGCGACTCTGCAATATCGCGTGGACATCGGGGGCAGTTCCCTTGGATTGGCAGACTGGGGTGGTGGTTCCCCTATTTAAAAAGGGGGACCGTAGGGTGTGTTCCAACTATAGGGGGATCACACTCTTAAGCCTCCCTGGTAAGGTCTATTCAGGGGTTCTGGAGAGGAGGGTCCGTCGGATAGTCGAACCTCGGATTCAGGAGGAGCAGTGTGGTTTTCGTCCTGGTCGTGGAACACTGGACCAGCTCTACACCCTCAGCAGGGTCCTGGAGGGTGCGTGGGAGTTTGCCCAACCAGTTTACATGTGCTTTGTGGACTTGGAGAAGGCATTCGACCGCGTCCCTCGGGGGGTTCTGTGGGGGGTACTCCGGGAGTATGGGGTACCAGGCCCTTTGATAAGGGCTGTTAGGTCCCTGTACGACCGGTGTCAGAGCTTGGTCCGCATTGCCGGCAGTAAGTCAGGCTCGTTTCCGGTGAGAGTTGGACTCCGCCAAGGTTGCCCTTTGTCACCGATTCTGTTCATAACTTTTATGGACAGAATTTCTAGGCGCAGCCAAGGTGTTGAGAGGATCCGTTTTGGTGACCTTAGAATCGCTTCTCTGTTTTTTGCAGATGATGTGGTCCTACTGGCTTCATCAGTTCGTGATTTACAACTTTCACTGGAGCGGTTTGCAGCCGAGTGTGATGCGGCCGGGATGAGGATCAGTTCCTCCAAATCCGAGGCCATGGTCTTGAGCCGGAAAAGGGTAGCATGCCCTCTCCGGGTCGGGGAGGAGGTCCTGCCCCAAGTGGAGAAGTTTAAGTATCTCGGGATCTTGTTCACGAATGAGGGAAACTACGGTTTAATTAGTTTTTATTTGTTTGTAATGCGCATTTCCCCCACCCCTGCTTCAAACCACCACCACCTCAGTTTTTCTGTCTTATTGTCCTTGTTTTCTTAAGCGGCGTCTTATCATCAGCCCTGATTTGGTAAGTAAGACAACGTTCTTTTATTTTTAAACTGAATTTCGATAACTAGTCTTAAATTATGAGCTGGGGATAGATTTGTATAATGCGCACAGTGAATGCTATAACTTCAGAAGTTGTTTAATGTGACAAATACGATATGTTACTTCAACTACGGTTCACGGGTTTTCTGGATGAACTACATTTCCCATAATGCATGTTTGCTCGGGACAGTGGAGAGTCCCGTGAAGCCGTTTGAAGCGTTGCGTAACGTTATCTCTGCTTTACGGTTTCTGTCGGATTTTCCCGCTGTTCGCCGGTTCAGTCCACCTGCATACCGTTTCGGTTATTTTTTCACTTATTAAATGTTTTTAATGGGAGAATATGTGCACAGCACAACTAAATTTCCTGGGCACATTTCAGCACAGCGCTATTATCGTGCAGAATGCGTAGCATTAGCAACCTAGCGTGCATCTCGTGTGGGTATATGTGTACTAGCGTGAAACGAAAAATGCTGAACAACATAATGTGTCGTGATGCTGACCGAGCCTGTGTTTGTATTTCTTCGTCGGTTCAAGTGTGTGGTTGTGAGATCATGGTACAGTAAATGGTAAATGGTAAATGGAGCTTATTTATATAGCGCCTTCCAGCCCCCTCTGAGGAGCCCCAAAGCGCTTTACAATACAAGCCATCTACCCATTCATACACACATTCATACACCGTTAGTGGTAGAAATAGTTCCAGTGAATTTGGTTTTATTTTGTGTTATTTTCAAATGTGGGGTCCACAGGAAAAAAAACTTTGATCACTTGGGCTCTTTCTTAATACTTTGTTAACAACAAAAACCACCAATAACCGAATTGGAAATTCTAAAAGCCCACAATTTTGATGCTTTGCTTGTTAATAAATAACTTGCTCGTTTTTGTAACATTTCCATTTCTACTATAATTAATGTAATTTAGTTTATAATTGGTATATTTAAATCCTGCTATTTAGCATTATGTATTATTTAAGAAATGTTTTTGCACATCTTGTGTACAGATATCGGGGTACAAAAGGTGAGAGACGTCTTGGACAGATGGCCAGCCCTACTTATGGATTCACAGGTAAGAAAATAAAATGTTGTACAGTCTGTTTTAAATAATGACATTTAACTTTCCATTTCTACCTAGGTTTGTATTTGTGTATACAATACTATTGTCATGGATATTTTTGGTCCATAGGAACAACATGATGTGAATATGAGACGGGCCCTCATCCTTCATGCACTTCCTGTATACCTGCGTGAAGATGCCTCCAAGTTCTTCATGACCTGTAATGTAAGTAATACTGTGCTATCCATTCCAGAGGACTATTCCAGAAAGGAAGTTCAACAAACCTTGACTTTTTTCAATTACTTGCTGCAATCTTCATCAGAAGTCACGTGGTGTAACTGACGTGTCTGCCAGCTGATTTTAACCAAGCAAAAATCAGCTGGCAGACTTCCTGCCATTTGCTGGAAGTAATCCAAATGTGAAGGTACTAACAAACAGCACTGGTCTGATGAAAAAAAAAAACTTTAACTACACTCTGAACTCTGAGTTGATGTGTTATCCCTCCAGAAAATGTTTGCTTCCTGTTTTTCCCCTGTTGCCATGGTGAATCACAGTAACGGAGCTATGTTGATGGTGGCTTTTTACTAGTCGTCAGGCAGGAGCTCAACTCAAAGTCAATTTAACAAACTCCAGGGTTCCCACAGGTCCTTAAAAAGTCTTAGGTTTTATTTGAAAATTTTAATTTCTTAAAAAGTCTTAAATTCACTGAAAATGTAGCTTTAGGTATTAAAGTAGATTAGGGTATTTTTAAGTACTGATAGATAAAAGGAGATCAATGAAAATAATGTTTGACTCTGTTTACAGCGGATATGTAGCTTCAATTTGTTTTAGAAGTAAACATAACAAAATAATCCAACTTCTCTTCCTACACGCTGCAGAACTTATGTGCAACGATACAAATAACAATAATTTCTTTGTCAAAACACCTAATTTCCCAAAATCTAGTCTGCAACAGTTATTTGAGGGATGTGAAAGATAAGTGTGAAACAAACATAAGATATAAGCATATGTAAAGACAATGGTTTAAACATGTAGCTAAGTTGCAGTCTAAGTCCTAGGTGCTAAGTGACAGTAATGTCTAGACATCATTAGCATAATTAGTATAGTAAACTTGAAGGAATGAACTCATTCTTGTATTTGTGTTTTGTAGGCAGCAGATGGTCCAGACCTCACAGACACTCCGGTGGCTCTTCTGACAGTCGTCCCAGATGACACTACTGATACAGCCATGTTCAGCCCTGAGAGCATCTTTATTGTCGTGGAGGATGAAATGATTGCGAGTGGTCCCACAAATCTGGCTGACACATTTGTCCTTCTCTTTGGGTGTAGCTGCCTCTCGGATTGAACAGCCAGACGCAGGGAGTTTCAAACGGGTGCAGTTTAATCTTGACTTTTCTTCTCATTGACACCGTGAAAACTGTAGTATCCCAGCCAGCATGCATAGTTGGGCCCCACATGGGGTTATTGTGGGCTAGTTGGGTAATGAGTGGGCATGGGATTTATCTGGGCTAACTACATGAGACCCATATGGTTATCCCATAAAGGAACCCATTTTGTTGGCCCTGTTGGGCTAAATATATGGGTCCTATACAGGATTAATGTGGGCTAACTGGCAATGGGATAGAAATGGGCAATATTATATGGGACCCATGTGGTTTTAGTATAATGGGCCCAGCATGGGAAGCCCATGTGGGCTAACTGTATTTACCCCAAGTGGGATCAATGTGGGCTCACCTTACATGGGTTCAACCTGGGCATGGAGATATAGGGCCCACTACATTTTTATGTGGGCTAACTGGGAATGGGATAGAAATGGGCAATATTATATAGGACCCATGTGGTTTCAGTATAATGGGCCCAGCATGGGAAGCCCATGTGGGCTAACTGTATTTACCCCAAGTGGTATAAGAGTGGGCTGACCTTATATGGGTTGAACCTGTGCATGGATATATAGGGCCCACTACATTTTTATGTGGGCTAACTGGGAATGGGACAGAAATGGGCAATATTATATGGGACCCATGTGGTTTTGGTATAATGGGCCCAGCACGGGAAGCCCATGTGGGCTAACTGTATTTATCCCAAGTGGTATAAATGTGGGATCACCTTACATGGGTTCAACCTGGGCATGGTTATATAGGGCCCACTACATTTTTATGTGGGCTAACTGGGAATGGGACAGAAATGGGCAATATTATATGGGACCCATGTGGTTTTGGTATAATGGGCCCAGCACGGGAAGCCCATGTGGGCTAACTGTATTTATCCCAAGTGGTATAAATGTGGGATCACCTTACATGGGTTCAACCTGGGCATGGTTATATAGGGCCCACTACATTTTTATGTGGGCTAACTTGGAATGGGACAGAAATGGGCATCATTATATGGGACCCATGTGGTTTTGGTATAATGGGCCCAGCACGGGAAGCCCATGTGGGCTAACTGTATTTATCCCAAGTGGTATAAATGTGGGATCACCTTACATGGGTTCAACCTGGGCATGGTTATATAGGGCCCACTACATTTTTATGTGGGCTAACTGGGAATGGGACAGAAATGGGCATCATTATATGGGACCCATGTGGTTTTGGTATAATGGGCCCAGCACGGGAAGCCCATGTGGGCTAACTGTATTTATCCCAAGTGGTATAAATGTGGATCACCTTACATGGGTTCAACCTGGGCA
>JBBPBX010024410.1:14254-37338 GCA_038048925.1 Garcialebias charrua | reverse complement strand
TTTCTTGATCAGGCTGGTGGTGTTGTTGCTCCAGCTGAGGTTATCATTCATGTGTATATCCAACTTGTAGTCTTCAACTTCAACTTTATTATGTGTATTATGTGCGCTCTCAGGACATGATCACCTGCAGTGTTCCGTCAGTGAGGACTGAACTTGGAAAAAGGGCCTTCTCCTACTCTGCTCCTGCTTCCTGGAATATCTTACAAAAAGATTTGAAGCTCTCGGCCCTGACCTCTCTAAATGGTTTTAAGAATCTTTTGGAATCCTGGCAAAAACCATTGCAGATATGTTCTTGTTTTTGATTTTGTACATCTACCTTGTGGTGTTTTGCTAGTTTTGATACTTTGCATTTCACTTTCTATTTCTCTCTTATGTTTTTTTTTTCTGTTGTTTGTTGTTTAAGGAAATTCTACCATTGCTGTTCATCATTCTTTAGTTTGTAGCAGGTCGCTTTTGTAAATGAGCCCTCGAGGCTCAATGAGATCTACCTGACTAAATAAAGGTTGAATGAATGAATGAATGATTAGGTCCCTGAGGGGCAATTCATTTACAGCAGGTAATGGTAATAGTAGTGAGACAGCCAACAAATTCATTCATACAAACTAGAATATTAAACAGGATAAAAGAATAATAAGAATAAAAAAGTACCTCCATTACAGATTAAGATACAAGAGACATTTCAGAAGGTACAACTTAAGAAGAGCAAATAGTTCATCCCTAAAAACATTAAGATTCAAGATAAGAATACATAGGAATGAGATAATCTTTAAAACTATTTTTTGTTTAAAAATCCAATGACTGAGGGGATAAAGGAGTTTTTTAATCTGTTTGTTCTACACCTTGGTAGGCCGTATCTTCTACCTGAAGGCAGCAGATTGAACTCGGCGTGTAGGGGATGAGTGGGATCTGCCAAGATTTTTTTAGCCTTAGATATAGATTTGGACTTATAAAGATCCAAGATGTCATTCAATTGAATCCCTATTATTTTCCCTCATTCTTTAATAACACACTGTAAACAATTTCGGTTTTTCAAGTTCATCAGCCCGAACCAACAAAGAAACGAAAAAGTGAGAACAGATTCTATAAAACAACTGTAGAACATTTTCATGAAGGTACAGTCAACATTCAAACACCTTAGTTTCCTGAGGAAATGCATCCTCTGATGGGCTTTCTGACAGATTACTTCTGACTGAGACTCAAATTTCAATTTATTATCCATCACAATGCCAAGATATTTATATTCTTGTACCTCTTCCACTGCCTGACCATAAATGGTAACAGGAGGGAGAGGACCAGAAGACTTCCGAAAGTCTATGCTCATCATTTTAGTCTTAGATGCATTTATGTGCTAGAAGGATGATTGGCACCACGCCAAAAAGTCCTGCAGAACATTATCTTGGCCAGTCAGAACATTTTCATTTAACAGAGACACAATAATTGAGCCATCAGCAAACTTTATAATGTGATGATCCACATGATGACTTTGGCACATGTTTGTATAGAGAACAAATAGCAAAAGGTGATAGAATGCAACCCTGAGGTGCACCTGTGGAGGACACCATGGCATCAGATAGTGTGCCATTTAATTTGACCCGCTGTAACCCGTTTGTTAAAAAATCAATAAGCCACACAATTAGAGCTACATCCACATTACATTTTTTTAAGCTCTCTGACAAAATATAGGGCTGGATGGAATTAAAGGTCGAGGAAAAATCAATAAAAAGCATCCGCACCATATTATTTGCTCCTTCCAGATGAGTGAGTGTTAGGTTAAGCAATGATGCAGTAGCATCATCCACTCCTCTCCCTGCTCTATAGGCAAACTGGAGTGGATCCAGCAGTGGCTGAGTGTGCGTCAGAAGTTCTTGTTTTACAATTTTCTCAAAGGATTTCATAACAAGAGAAGTTAGTGCAATCGGTCTGAAATCATTGAGCTCCTTTGGAGATTTAACTTTGGGTACAGGAACAATGATGGATGACTTCCATATGCTAGGCACTTTGCAGAGTTCTAAGGATTTATTATAAATGTAGCAGAGAATATCTGCTAATTGTTCTGCACAGGTTTTGAGGACCCACCCTCCAATACCGTCAGGGCCTGGACTTTTATTCTGTTTAATTCCTTTGAGCTGTCTAAGCACTGTACCTTTAGATATGAGCAAATTATTGTTGTGCTCAGGGACAGCATCGATAAAAACAAACAATTCGTGCTTAAAATCATGAAGGTTAAAACGGTTATAAAAACTGTTTAGTTCATTAGAAAAATCTAAATCTGATTTATCAGTAAAAACCCCTCTTCCAACAGCTGTCTTCTTTTTGGGTTCCATACCAATCATTGTTTTAACACCCTCCCAAGCGGGGCGAGAGTTACCTGCGCCAAACAGATTTAGTACTTTATTTTTATAATTAAGTTGAGCTATTGTAATTTTCCTTTTAACTACTTTCTGTGACTCATGGTACAAAACCATATTGTAGGAGCCATTTATCCTTCCTGTATTTATCGCCATCAGGGGGCGTATTTCATTTTGGGTTCTGAGTGTCTGAGTGGGGATGGGCTACTTAAGAGCAGGTGTGAATCTGTTCAGGTGTTGTTGATGGGAAGAGGCAAACAGTTTTCTACTGTGCTTGAATAAGGATTGATGTCGAATTTATGTGGACTGGATATAAACAGAAACAGTAAGACAATGGACATTGCTTGGATAATAAATGATTTTATTATAAATCAAACTGAGGATCGGCATTATGAATTTAATTGAGCGCACGTAAGACCAACGCCTCCTATAACAACCTGTAGCCTAAAATATAGGATTTTAGCCGCTACATTTAGGTAGAAAACTGCCTCAACCACACGATCCTTCTGCATTGTGGTTCCACAAAGCTGTAAAGTAAACGCCACACCAAAGCAGGCTATTGGAGCCGGTGGACAAAGCAAACGCAGCGACGAAGAGGAACAAGGAGTTGGAATCGGTGCTACAGGTGTGAAGAACAACCAGGAGTCACCTGGCATTAGGAGTCAGAACCGCAGAGGGGCGATCGGACATCTGGTGTCGGAACTGGAGCTGCACAGGAGCGAGCGACACCTGACGACTGGAAAGGAGCTGCATGGATCGAGCTATTGGAGCCTCTGAGATCCACGACAGCGGACATCGGGACGCAGATCATCAATGCCGGCCAACGCACCATTGGGGTATGTGAGTCAGCGCTGATATCTTTGAATGGCCATTCTTATTATGTGTGCACACAAAGGTCCAAACTTAAATCCAATGCATTGGTAGCAGACTGAAGACTGCTTAAAAACAAAAAGAGAGCTCTCTATCTATAAAAAATCTACAATTTGTGAAGAAATAAACTCATAAACTGTCAGCCATTATGGCAGAAGAGGAAAAACTTTGATCTGGATCAGGGTCAAAATAACATTGTGGGTGAAGAGGAAAATCCTCAGTGGGGGACTGAAAAAAGACAGGTGAAATTAACAGCCAAAGCTTTGTTGTTGAAAATCAGTAACTTAGAAAGTGAAAGAAAAACAAAGTTAAATAAGCTCTCAAAATTAAGACAAACTATTACAGTGTTGAAAAATGACAAAGGGTGTGTGAATGACATTAATGTAGAATTTAAAAGGTTTTTGGTTGTGTCTGAAGAAACACAAAAGGTACACCAGGTTTTGTTGGGATTATTGCCTGTGGATGAAGCACAGAAGCATGATGTATGGTTTCAAGCTAAAATGTTGAATGTTCATGATTTTGTTGCTGCTACTCATAAATGGTTGGCTGAGCCTCAAGGTTGCTCAGCTGGTGTGCCTGATGTAATCAAAGAAAATGAGAGTAAAAACAATAATGAAGCTGAACCAAAGAGTGGCATGATCATGTTGGAGGAGGAGCTGCAGATTCATCCTCATGACAGCATTTCAAATGTTTCCATAAGGTCTTTTAGAAAAACTGGGAGTCAAAGGGTTCTTCTGTAACAACCAGCAAATCTTCAATGCTTTCTGAACAAATAAAAACAGAAGCAGAAAGGGCTGCACTCCTGGCTTGTGCAGCTGCTTTAAAGGAGAAGCATGCATTGGAGGAGCAGGAATACCTGTTAAAGGAGCAGGAATACCTGTTAAAGAAAAGAAAGGAACAACTTGAGATGGACACCAAAATAGCTGCTGCTAATGCCAAGCTAATGGTGCTAGAGGGCAGCACTAAAGGCAGCACTGCATCTAAGCATTCTGATGGAATGGATTCTTATGCTAGAAAAGGTGCAAGACCCAAGATCAAACCTACTTTACTCATTCCACAAACTTCACAGATGGTTACCAAACCTGCAAAGAAACTTCAAGAACATGCTGGACTGTTGCTGGATAAAAAAATTGAGTCAGATCTAAGCACAGCCTATGAAAGGCATATTCCACCTCAGGTGGACAACACTGTTTTCAATACTTTGGTGTCACAAACAGCTCCCCCTGCTGTTCAAACTTATAAAACTTCTATTTTATCTGATCCCAAGGTTACCACTCAAAACACTTTGCTTTCATCAAATCAAAATCAACCAACAGGAGACCTCTACAATGTGTTGAAACAACAGAATGATATAACAGCTCTTCTGGTTCAAATGCAAACAAGCCAGTTACTGCCACACCGAGAAATTCCCATCTATGATGGAGATCCTTTACAGTTCAACTCCTTCATGAAAGCCTTTGAACACTGTGTGGAAGCAAAGACCAGTTGTAAAGGAAACTGTCTGTACTACCTTGAACAGTACACCAGGGGGCAACCAAGAGACCTCATCCGTAGCTGCCTTCATATGCCTGCAGAAAGAGGATATGCGGTGGCCAAGCAACTCCTCAAAGAACATTTTGGCAATGAATTTAATATTACTGCAGCCTACATGGAAAAGGTCACTGGCTGGCCCAACATTAAAGGTTCAGTATGCAGTTTCTGTAGAACTGCAGCACTTAGAAATATTTTCAACAGGCAAAGCATTCTGATCCCTCCCCCTCAGAGCCATATGTGGCTCTGCCCCCTTGTGGTCTGTTGAATTTCAAATTCAAGCTCTGTTTTTATTGGCTGATTCAAATTCAAGCTCTGTTTTTATTGGCTGGTTACAAACTCTGTTTTTATTGGCTGGAAAATGGCGGGTCACCTTTTCTTTTTAGAAATGCTTATTTACCACCTGGAGAAGCAAGGGGACAATATTTTTTTTTATTTTTTTTCAGAGATTACCTGGCTAACATCAGTCTGTCAGGAGGTAGTGACAGAGAGAAGAAATATGTTCATAAAAAAAGCTACATACTGAAGCTTTAAAGGTGAAGATGCTAAAGCATTAAAGGCATTTGGACTGTTCCTTCGTGAATGCTGCAATGCGATGGAGGACCTGCAGTATTTGGATGAGTTAAGCATGCCAGCTAACATGAAAATCTTGGTTCAAAAGTTTCCATTTAAACTAAGAGAAAAATGGAGAACAAAAGCAAATGAGATTTTTGAGAGAACTAGTCAAAGAGCACGTTTCAGAGATATTGTTGTTTTTATTGAACACCAGATTAAGATAATCTCAGATCCGGTTTTTGGAGACATACAGGATTTACAACCTGTCAGGGGAATCATAAGACCTAGCAAACCTCCAATAAAGTCACAGTTTAAAAGAAACAGCTTTGTCACCAATGTTTCTGTTAATGATGGCTGTAACATGCCTTCTCGCAAAAATGAGTTAACTGTTGTTGACAAATCAATTTATTTATCCTGTTTGTATTGTACACAGGATGGGCATGTATTGGAACAATGTCGACAATTAGGAAAGAGGTCACACAGGGAAAAGCTGGACTTTCTAAAAGACAAAGGTTTATGTTTTGGTTGCTTGGGTACAGGACATTTAAGCAAAAATTGTGAAAAACGCATCACTTGTAAACACTGTAACCAAAGGCATCCCAGCATTTTGCACATTGGACAGAAGGAAAAGAACCATCAGAAAGAGTTGGATCAAGCAGCAAAGGGCTGTAAAACCTTCTCTACTTGTGGTCATACTGGGGCTGGTCACCATAAAGGGATTCTTCCCATTCTGCCTGTGAAAGTGAAAAGTTCAAAGGGAACTAAGATGATTAAAACATATGCCTTTCTGGATCCAGGGAGCACTGATACATTCTGCTCTGAAAGACTTCTTAATGAACTCAACATTCAAGGTCGAAAGGCTCAGATTAATCTCCGGACAATGGGTCATAGTAAAACAATGACAACCTCTATCATCAAAGGGCTGGAGATTTCAGAAATAAATGGAAGCCATTTCTATCAGCTTCCCATTGTGTTTACACAAAAGGAAATGCCAGTCTCCACCGACAACATCATCAGTGAGGAGGAGCTGTCAAAATGGTCGTACTTGAAGGACATTAATTTTCCACGCATACATTCTGGTGTAGACCTATTAGTCGGCACAAATGTATCTAAACTAATGGAACCTTGGGAGGTGGTTAATAGTCAGGGTGAAGGGCCCTATGCAATCAAAAGCCTCCTAGGATGGGTTGTAAATGCTTCAGCAGAAGGTTACAAGGATCTTGAAAATGGCTGCACTTCAGTTCATGTCAACAGAACTACAGTTGATAAAATTGAGGAGCTTCTGACCAGCCAATACAACTATGACTTTAATGAGAAGTCCTTTACAGAACAAGAGGAAATGTCAAGAGAGGAACAAAATTTCTTGGATATAATGGATCGCTCTGCACAGCTACAGAATGGACATTACAAACTGAAACTGCCAGACAACATTTCTGTTGCTTTGCAGCACATACTTGGTTTGAAAGGGAAATCCAAAAGGAACAAAGGTTTCCATAAAGAGTACACAAACTTCATGACTAACGCCATTAATAAGTGGAAACAAATCCAATACATTTCAGATCTCCTTTGGAAACGTTGGGTTCGAGAATATCTACCATTATTACAAGAACGACAAAAATGGATAAAGAAAAAAGGTGCTTCATTCCTGGAGATGTGGTGGTAGTTATGGACTCCACAACACCTCGAGGGTCGTGGATATTGGGGAAAGTTATTAAAACTTTGGGTCTGGTGCGAGTAGTGCATCTTAAAACAAAAACAAACATTATTGAAAGACCTGTAACAAAAATTTGCCTATTATGTGAAGCTACAAACTGATAGAAAAATGACTGTGTAAACCTGAATTGCCTCTTAATGTATACATGTATTTATATGTGGATATATGTTTATTTGTGGCTCCTTTAATTTAAGTTTGATAATTGCTATGTCTTCTGTCACACGCAATTAGGGGCTGGTGTGTAGGAGCCATTTATCCTTCCTGTGTTTATCGCCATCAGGGGGCGTATTTCATTTTGAGTTCTGAGTGTCTGAGTGGGGATGGGCTACTTAAGAGCAGGTGTGAATCTGTTCAGGTGTTGTTGATGGGAAGAGGCAAACAGTTTTCTACTGTGCTTGAAATAAGGATTGATGTCGAATTTATGTGGACTGGATATAAACAGAAACAGTAAGACAATGGACTTGCTTGGATAATAAATGATTTTATTATAAATCAAACTGAGGATCGGCATTATGAATTTAATTGAGCGCACGTAAGACCAACGCCTCCTATAACAACCTGTAGCCTAAAATATAGGATTTTAGCCGCTACACATATCCCCACAATTAAACAATTTATTCCTCTCAACAATAGCTTTCCTCACATCTTCTGAGAACCATGGTTTGTTGTTTGGGAATTTATGACATAAGCTCCGAGGGATTACTAAATCCTCGCAGAAAGTGATGTAAGATGACACAGTTTCAGTCAATTCATTTAAATTTTCACAAGCATTAATAAAAACCTTCCAGTCAGTGCACATGAAGCAATCCTGAAGGTTTTTGGTTGATTCATCTGACCATACTGGAACACTGCGGTGCTCTGATTTAAATCTTTTCAGAATGGTCCGATAAACTGGGACCAGATAAATGACGTTGTGATCAGACTTTCCGAGTGCAGCTCTACGATAAGATCCGAGTCCACCTTTAACTCTTATAGAACATATTAGTAAGATGGCGGCGCGTGCAAACGCCGCGGCTTCTCTCTCTCCCAACAACACGGTGCTTTCGTCTGTCTTGTCCTACATGCCGCAATGTGCCGGCACGTCTTCGTCATGTCTACGTGTTCAAGAACGCAAGTATAGCCGCGAGTTCCTGCTTGATGTCGGAAAAACCGCTCATTTGGAAATAAACAGCGAACTCGAGGAGAATCTACGTGCCTGCGGCCTGCTCTGGAAGCCAGCCCCGAGCCTCCCTTCATCGCGCCCGCAGTGGAAGCGCCACAAACAGCGTGACAGGAGGCAGAAGCGGGGTAAGCGCGGAGGTATCAGAGCTAGGCTAGCAGCTAGCCCACACAGGCCGGCTATTCCATCCATGGTTTTGGCTAACGTGCGCTCCTTGGACAACAAATTGGATTATATATGCCTGCTACGAACGACACAAAAGACTGTGAGAGACTGTTGTGTGTTTGTATTCACGGAAACGTGGCTTAACAACAACGTTCTGGACCATGCCATCCAGCTCGAGAGGCTAACATGCTACAGAGCGGACCGAACCCTCGAGGGAGGTAAGACACGCGGAGGGGGCTCTGTGTTTACATCAACAACGCATGGTGTCTGGATGCTGCTGTGGTCTACAAACACTGCTCACCTTTAGTGGAGTTTATGACTATTAAATGCAGACCGTTCTATTTACCGAGGGAATTTACAGCTGTTATGATTGTTGCTGTATATATTCCTCCAAGCTCCAACAGCAAAGTTAGAGGTGAGGCTCTGAATGAACTATATCTGCACATCAGTGAGCAGCAAACAGCCCATCCTGATGCTTTTCTCATCACGGCTGGTGATTTCAACCAAGTAGATTTAAAGAGTGTATTTCCAAAAACATACAGAAACATAAACTTTGCAACAAGAGGAAACAACACACTGGACCAAGTTTACACCACCATGAAAAATGCCTACAGAGCCCTCCCCCTCCCCCACATTGGTGCTTCTGACCATATCTGTGTTATGCTAAAGCCAGCATACAGGCCACTGGTGAAAGTCACAAAACCAGTCCGCAAGCAGATACGAGTGTGGCCAGAGGGGTCTTCAGAGGCACTCCAGGACTGTTTTGACACCACAGATTGGAATATATTCAAAGAAGCTGCTACCACAAACAACAACACATGTCTCCAGGAGTACTCAGACACTGTATGTTCATACATCACCAAGTGCATTGATGATGTAACCAACCTCAAGACCATCACTGTTCGGGCTAATCAGAAGCCATGGCTGACAGCAGAGGTTTACAGACTCCTGAAAGCCAGGAATGCTGCCTTCAAAGCGGGAGATCAGGTGGGCCTGAGGGCAGCCAGAAAGAACCTGGCCCGGGGCATCAGAAAGGCCAAGAAGCAGTATTCCAGGAAAATAGCTCACCGTTTCAAGGACAGCAAGGATACACGCAGTCTGTGGCAGGGAATACAGACCATCACAAACTACAAACCATCCCCCCAGACCTGTGACAGCTCAACCTCTACGCTGAATGAACTGAATGAGTTCTTTGCTCGGTTTGAGGCAAGTAACAGCACACCTGCACATAAACTCCCCCCTCTCCTGATGGCCAGGTGCTGGCGCTGTCCTCAGACAGCGTAAGGCGATCATTCATCAAGATTAACGCCCGGAAGGCCTCTGGTCCTGACAACATACCTGGTCGTGTGCTGAAGGACTGTGCAGGGGAACTCACAGCGGTCTTCACGGACATCTTTAACATCTCACTGAGCCAGGCCATCGTCCCCACCTGTTTCAAAGCCACCACCATCATCCCTGTCCCAAAGAAGGTAACGCCCGCATGCCTCAATGACTATCGCCCAGTAGCACTCACCCCCATCCTGATGAAGTGCTTTGAACGGCTAGTCATGAAAAGCATCACATCTGTCCTCCCTGGATCCCTTCCAATTTGCATACCGACCTAATCGCTCAACCGACGATGCCATCTCCTCTGCCCTCCACACAGCTCTCACACATCTGGACATGAAGGACTCTTATGTTAGAATGCTGTTCATCGACTTCAGCTCGGCATTCAACACCATCATCCCCCAACAGCTCATCCTTAAACTGGACAGTCTGGGGCTGAACACCTCAATGTGTAACTGGCTGCTAGACTTCCTGACCGGGAGACCACAGACAGTACGGGTCGGGAGTAACACATCTAGCACCATCACATTGAACACAGGGGCCCCACAAGGATGTGTGCTGAGCCCCCTTCTATTCACCCTGCTAACACACGACTGCACACCATCATACAGCTCCAACCACTTCATCAAGTTTGCGGACGACACAACAGTGGTGGGTCTCATCAGCAACAATGATGAGACGGACTACAGGAACGAGGTGAGCCGCTTGGCCTTGTGGTGCGGACACAACAATCTCACTCTCAACGTGGAGAAGACAAAGGAGATTGTTGTGGACTTCAGGAAGAGGGATGCCAACATGCCCCTCTGACCATCAACAGCACCGCAGTGGAGAGAGTAGACAGCACCAAGTTCCTGGGAGTGCACGTCTCAGAGGACCTGTCCTGGAGCAGGAACACTGCATCACTGGCCAAGAAGGCTCACCAGCGTCTCTACTTTCTCCGCAAGCTGAAAAGGGCTGGAGCTTCAACCCCCATCATGTGCACCTTCTACAGAGGTGCCATAGAAAGTGTCCTGACCAGCTGCATCACTGTGTGGTTTGGTGCATGTACTGCATCCTGCCGCAAGAGCCTCCAGCGCATCGTGAGAGCAGCTGAGAAGATCGTCGGCACCTCCTTCCCCTCACTGCAGGACTTACACAGCAACCGCCTCACTCGGAAAGCCCTCTGCATGGCAGGTGATCCCACACACCCACTACACAGCTGCTTCAGACTGCTGCCATCAGGGAGGAGACTGAGAAGTCTCCAGGCTCGAACCAGCAGACTGAGAGACAGCTCTGTTCATCAGGCAGTCAGGATGCTAAACACTCTGCCTGCTCTGCCTCCCCTCCCATTTGAACTGCCTTAACACAAAAAACTTTCTCACACATTACCACACAACACAAAGATTTTAACACTGGACTCTGTGTCATCAAACGGGTTATTCACTAAACTCTCGGTCATGTGCTCATTCAGTTTGCACTACTTCTCATATTTGCACTAATGTTTGTATTACATTACTGCCTATAGTCATACTACTGTTTACATTCACTGTTTACATTTATTAATACTGTTTACATTTATTACTACTGTTTACATTTATTACTACTGTTTACATTTACACTACTTTTATATCTACACTACTGCTGATACATATACAGTATTCTCTGACTAGCCTTATTTAAGGATGCCCAATGTGCCTTATGTGCCTTACTGCATATGCCACTTTGCCTCTATACCAACATCAACTACCTCATACATGTACATTAACTCATATGCTGCTTTGCCACTCTTTGCAAATGTCAATGCCAGAACCTTCAGTTTATTTTATAGATATACTTTTTATACTTTTTATACTACTATGCAAAAACTCAGGACAGTATTACACTTTTATTATTTCATTTTATGCTTATGTTCATTAAATGTTTAGTGTTTTAGTGTTGGTGTAAATTTTCATACTTTTATACTACTATGCAAAAACTCAGGACATTGTTACACTTTTACTATTTTATGCTTATGTTTATTAAATGTTTTAGTGTTTTATGGCCCTTTTCCACCGGGCGGCTCGGGTCGATTATGACGTCATATGTGCGTCGCAGACACCCACTTCACGGCATTCCCACCGGATTCTCCGTGCCGCGCCGCTCCAAATTTCCCGGCTCATTTCATAGGTGTACCTACCCGTGCTCATGTGAGCTGGACTGTCGCGTCAGAAACATTTTCGGTCATTGATTGGTCAGTGGAGAAGGAGTAAGCGAGGTGGAGTCTGTGGTGACGACGTTGCGCAGAGGAGACTGCGCAGAGGACTGTGTTTGGTCTTTTGTAAACAACCGCGCTCTTGTCCGTTCCGTTGTATCTTGATTAAAAAAAAAGATCATGTCTAATCAGTGGTCAAACGCAGAGGTGCAGGCATTTTTGTGCTTTGTTGCTGACGAGAGGATCCAACGCGAGCTGGATGGAATGGTCCGAAATGAGACTGTATTCAAAGAAGTCTCTGAGCTCATGGCTAAGCATGGCTTTCAGCGAACCACAAAGCAGTGCAGGGAGAAGCTTAAGAAACTTCGTGCTGAATACAAGAAAAATAAAGACGAAAATGGCAAGAGCGGAGCAGGCTGAAAAACCTGGAAGTGGTTTGACCAGATGGACGCGATATATGGTAATCGCCCATCTAATAACGGGCGCGAAACTTGCTTGGACACAGCAGCTAATAGTTTCCATGAGGAATCAGTGATAGAAGATGGTGAGTGTTTTATAACGTTTAACACATTGTAAGTTACAGATCCCATCGGTTGTGAACATATCTTAAAAAAGAGGCTGAGAACGATGCTAACGATGCTATGCTAACTAGCGCACATGCTAACTGTAGTCTGTTCTAACTGTATTTTTTCTGGAACATATTTTAGCATGTGACGCTACAGAGTCCACAGTGGAACCTCCAAACCCCTCGGCTTCACAGAATGCCCCTGCTCCATCACCTGAATCATCAACTCCACCACTGGAGAGCAGTTCATCTGTGCCCAGCTGCTCACAGACCAGAACAGAACAGAACGTCAGAGATCAATACTTGGTAAGAAATAATGTATCAATCACCTTCCACCTCAGTGTATTTATGACATTAAGTACATGCTTTCATTATAATTTTTACTAAAAAATATGATGAATTGATTAATACTGAATTAATACGGAATCGTACATATTTCGTGTCACACTCATCATATGTTGTGGTATGAAAAGCACATTTCCCCAGTTACATAAAACAACAATTACATGTAAAATTTACACAGTAGTAGTACATATGATATAAACCAAGTCATACATGAACTACAAAACATTTAATAATAATAATATGCTAAGCATTACCAAATAGCCATCCAACAAAAAGTATGTCAATCCAATAACACGATTGTGGGTTGGCTGCAGCCTTACAAATATCTAACCAGTGTAATCACTTAAAAATCACATAACGTAAAAAACACATTATTTTCTACTGATGTGTTCAGTGTACAGGTATCTGGGTTTTTACCCCACCTGCACACACACACGTTTTAAGTGCACGTTTTGCAAATTGATAATTTGTGGTTAATATCCAAAACAAACTTTCTTCATTTGCACCACCTTTATTAGGGGCATTTACTGAAATAAAGTATACTGGTTTAAAGCTGGGGTATGTAAGATTGTAATGTAGTCTAACTTTTCAAACTATTTTTAACATATTTCTTCACTCTGTCACTATCTACTGACAAACTGATGTTAGACCAAGTAATCTCTGAAAAAAACTATAGTCCCCTTGCTTCTCTATCAGCATTTATAAAAACACTGAAAACACAGAGTGACCCGGACAATGACAGCCAATCAAAACAGAGTTGTTTGTCACGCCCCAACCTCACTTGAGTGACAGGTGGGGACCTGTCACTCACAGCCTCAGCGCAGCGGCTCGTTCTCATTCAAAGGATTGCAAAGCGATGCAGGACTGTTTTTTATGTGACATAAATGTATTAAATATCCCTTCTTCATCACAGAGCTGGACTTTTATTTAGTTTTTTTGCAAAAAGTCAAGTGATCGCTTTATCCTCCACTCACAGGAATGAGGAACGCTGACAGACATGAGGAAGTCACGAGCGAATTAAATCATGTCCAAACGTTNTGCAGCGCAGAGAGAGGACATGTAGAGGAGGCGGAGCATTCCAGACATTCCAGACCAGCGCTGGCAGAAAGAGGAAATCACGAGCGAATTAAATCATGTCCAAACGTTGCTTCGTGAACCTCTGATGATTTCTGCTGGATTTTCTGTTGTTGGACAAGTGCTCCATGGTTTTATAATATTTTTAAAAGGTTTTATTATCATATAATCACAGAAATTTGCAGCGCAGAGAGAGGACATGTAGAGGAGGCGGAGCATTCCAGACATTCCAGACCAGCGCTGGCAGAAAGAGGAAATCACGAGCGAATTAAATCATGTCCAAACGTTGCTTCGTGAACCTCTGATGATTTCTGCTGGATTTTCTGTTGTTGGACAAGTGCTCCATGGTTTTATAATATTTTTAAAAGGTTTTATTATCATATAATCACAGAAATTTGCAGCGCAGAGAGAGGACATGTAGAGGAGGCGGAGCATTCCAGACATTCCAGACCAGCGCTGGCAGAAAGAGGAAATCACGAGCGAATTAAATCATGTCCAAACGTTGCTTCGTGAACCTCTGATGATTTCTGCTGGATTTTCTGTTGTTGGACAAGTGCTCCATGGTTTTATAATATTTTTAAAAGGTTTTATTATCATATAATCACAGAAATTTGCAGCGCAGAGAGAGGACATGTAGAGGAGGCGGAGCATTCCAGACATTCCAGACCAGCGCTGGCAGAAAGAGGAAATCACGAGCGAATTAAATCATGTCCAAACGTTGCTTCGTGAACCTCTGATGATTTCTGCTGGATTTTCTGTTGTTGGACAAGTGCTCCATGGTTTTATAATATTTTTAAAAGGTTTTATTATCATATAATCACAGAATATTGAAGCGCTCCTCAGAGCACACACACAGCAGGTGGCGGAGCTGCAGAACCCAAGTTCACCAGAGAACGGACTGTCTCCCTCCCTCAGAGCCATATATGACTCAGAGGGAGGGAGCAGAATGATTTCACCTGCTGGAAATTTTTCTAAGTGCCAGGGCTTTCCAGAAATCGCAGATCCCAGCTTTAACCACATGACATGTCTTCATTTATAGGCAAGAGAAAGAGGAAAGATGAAGGTCACACGACATTACTGGTGGAGCAACAAAAACTGGACCATGTTCAACGAGAGGAACACCTGACTCGTCTTCTGGAGCAATCTCGTCATGCAGTGGAATTGGATGCATCAGCTCGCAGAGAAGAGGCATCACAGCGAGCAGGAGATGTTTCAGCGCTAGCGCAACAGATTGCACAACAGACTGCGGTCCTCACACGGGCGGTTGATGTGGAAGAAAACCTCCTCAGACAGCAGATGGAACATGGTGCTGCATTCAATCAGGCATTGCTTGTAGTGATGGGTGAAATAGCCCGTGCATTAACACACAGAAATGTTTAAGTTGTCATTACATAGATACTGTTACTGTGATAAACAGAAATAGATAGATATAGACACTCACTAGTTTATAGTGATAAATAGAAATAGGTCAATATAGACACTCACTAGTTTATAATGAAAAATAGAAATAGGTCAATATAGACACTCAGTAGTTTATAGTGATGAATAGAAATAGATCAATATTGACACCAACTAGTTTGATCCTGTATTTTAGGTTTATTTTTGTCTTTCCTATTAAAATACATTTAAGTATTTGCCACTTTACCTGTATACAAACGTTACCTACCTCATACACTACCTCATACATATGTGTACTTTAACTTCATATGCTGCTTTACCACTCCTTTACAAATGTCTATGCCATAAACTTCATTTTATTTTATAGATATACTTTTTATACTTTAATACTACTATGCAAAAACTCAGGAAAGTATTACACTGTTGTTTCATTTATGCTGATGTTTATAAAATGTTTAGTGTTTCAGTGTTGGTGTCACTTTTCATACTTTAAGAATACTATGCAAATACTCAGGACCGTATAACGCTTTTATTATTTCTATGCTATTGAAATACAGTGTATGTCCTGTACAAATGTAGAAATTGCAGTTTTGAAAATAAAGTTGTTACTTTCCTAAAAGTAGTTTCATTCATTGCTCCATTATCTCAACATATTTCACAGTGTTATTTACAACACTAGGTGCAACACATAATACAGTATACTCAAATATTTGGGTTCGATAATCAAGTCAGACAGCTGTATGAAATTTAGAAGAAAACCATGGTGCACTTTAACTAGCAGCAATTTTAACATCCACCCTGTAACAAACAGGCAGATTTTAAACTGAACCATGAACGCATGCTGTGTCTGTTTTCATCCATCCATCCATCCATCCATCCAACTTCCTGTTGTGCTGAGGTCGGGTCGTAGGGCAGCAGCATCACGAGGTACGGGAAAGAGCAGCATACATGTAATTGTGAGGATTGAGGCTTCCTTGTTTGTTTTCCTGCCTGTCTCTTGTCAATCATCCCCAGTCTGTCTCACAGGTGTTTGTAATTTGTCTCGTCCTGTCTGTGTGTATATAAGCCCTGTTATGTGTCTCAGTCAGTGTCGGTGCATAGTTGGGTCTTCCCTGTGTCTCTCCAGTCCTCACTCATGTAAGTGTTTTGCTGCATCGTCAGCTGTTCATTTATATCATTAAATATTATGTTTTATACTACTCCTTGGCCTCCTCGAGCTTCTGTCTGCACCCCTGGGTTTAATCTTGCTCCCTGAGCTAAATCCTGACATTATGCACCGACCTTTAAAAAAGCCCAGCAGACAGAAGGTTGTTCCTACCTGTCCTCTTGAGTCCACACAGATGGAGGAGACCATGTTCCGCTGTGGCGGGTTCCAGGTCCAACCCGTGTCAACACATGATCTCTGCCAGGACGTGGAAATATTATCTTCTCCTCTCTTGGTACTCGAGGAACGAAGGACCCAGCTCCGGGTGGACAACGTGTCCCATGACTCCAGTCCCCTCTCCTCCTCGGCTCAGTTCAGCTACTCTGGGTGGACATCGGGAGAGGACGCGGAACCGGAGGACGAGCTCTGCTCCATGCCTGTCCCTCAGCCTAATCGTCGCCACCGGAGCGGCCGAAAACGAACCCGGAAGCGGTCCAATGCGCTGGTTCCGGCGCCTTCGGCGGTTCCGGCTCGGTTCGGCGGAAGCGAACTTCCTAAGGTCAGTCCCAGCGCTTCCTCGGGGGAGGGTCCTGTCGCCTCACCTTCCAGGGTTCCGGTGAGGGCAGGGTCCAGTACCTCACCATCACTCCGGGCTGTTCCTGTTCAGTTCAGCGAGACTGACTTTTCCGAACCAAGTTCTGATGTTTTCGTGGGGGCGGACCTTGACCTCTCACCCACACACACAGATTCCTCGAGACTCAGCTCTGTCCCCTCTCACTCTTCCCCCCGTTCGTCCAGAGACAAGGTGAAGGGGGGTCAACCTGTCAATCAGCCAAAACAACAAAACTCCATCACTCCAGCAGGGGTCACCCCAGGAGTGTCTTCAGGGGTGATAGACACTGCCACAATAAATCACATAAATTACAACCTTGAAAAACTGTTTTCCTCAGCCAAAAATAATCCGGACTGTTCAAAACTAAACCTCACTTTAGCCAAAAAACTGTTATTATCAGTACATGGTCTCACATCCATCCCCTCATACCACTGTATCCTGATGGAGATCCATTCCATCTTAGAAACAGCCCCAGCTTCCTGTTCAAGATCAGTTCTGGGTTTTTCCTCTGTCTCTCCACCACTTGCAGTCCCACCTGCAGGGTCCTGTTCTAAGGGGGTCTTGGCTGATGCCCTTTCTGCGACCCGTTATGAGGGAGTTCCTGTGTCCGGGAAGGGTTTCTGTTCTGGTCCTGGACCACGTCGTCGCCGCGGCAGGGATCGGTGGCAAAGAGGACCTGCCGACTCCTCTTCTTCGGCTGCAGACGACTCCTCCTCTTCGGCTGCAGACGACTCCTCTTCGACTACAGCCTCGACGGTGGTCTCCTCGCCTGCAGACTCGACGGTGGTCTCCTCGCCTGCGGACTCGACGGTGGTCTCCTCGCCTGCGGACTCGGCGGTGGTCTCCTCGCCTGCGGACTCGGCGGTGGTCTCCTCGCCTGCAGACTCGACGGTGGTCACCTCGCCTGCAGACTCGACGGTGGTCTCCTCGCCTGCAGACTCGTCTCCTGGTACTGGTTCAGCTCCAGAACCACCGGTTCCAGAGAGCGCCGCCGACGCCTCTACGTCTCCTGAGGGTCCCAGCGCCGCCGACGCCTCTACGTCTCCTGAGGGTCCCAGCGCCGCCGACGCCTCTACGTCTCCTGAGGGTCCCAGCGCCGCCGACGCCTCTACGTCTCCTGAGGGTCCCAGCGCCGCCGACGCCTCTACGTCTCCTGAGGGTCCCAGCGCCGCCGACGCCTCTACGTCTCCTGAGGGTCCCAGCGCCGCCGACGCCTCTACGTCTCCTGAGGGTCCCAGCGCCGCCGACGCCTCTACGTCTCCTGAGGGTCCCAGCGCCGCCGACGCCTCTACGTCTCCTGAGGGTCCCAGCGCCGCCGACGCCTCTACGTCTCCTGAGGGTCCCAGCGCCGCCGACGCCTCGACGTCTCCTGAGGGTCCCAGCGCCGCCGACGCCTCGACGTCTCCTGAGGGTCCCGACGCCTCGACGTCTCCGAGGGTCCCGACGCCTCGACGTCTCCGGAGGGTCCCGACGCCTCGACGTCTTCGGAGGGTCCCGACGCCTCGACGTCTTCGGAGGGTCCCGACGCCTCCACGTCTTCGGAGGGTCCCGACGCCTCCACGTCTTCGGAGGGTCCCGACGCCTCCACGTCTTCGGAGGGTCCCGACGCCTCCACGTCTTCGGAGGGTCCCGACGCCTCCACGTCTTCGGAGGGTCCCGACGCCTCCACGTCTTCGGAGGGTCCCGACGCCTCCACGTCTTCGGAGGGTCCCGACGCCTCCACGTCTTCGGAGGGTCCCGACGCCTCCACGTCTTCGGAGGGTCCCGACGCCTCCACGTCTTCGGAGGGTCCCGACGCCTCCACGTCTTCGGAGGGTCCCGACGCCTCCACGTCTTCGGAGGGTCCCGACGCCTCCACGTCTTCGGAGGGTCCCGACGCCTCCACGTCTTCGGAGGGTCCCGACGTCTCCACGTCTTCGGAGGGTCCCGATCTAGTTTCCTGTGCCGAGGGGTCCCAGGAGAGACCCCCTCCAGTTCCTTGTGTCGAGGGGTCCCAGGAAGGACCCCCTCCAGTCTCCTGTGCCGAGGGGTCCCAAGAGAGACCCCTTCCAGTTCCTTGTGCCAAGGGGTCCCGGGAGAGACCCCTTCCAGTTCCTTGTGCCGAGGGTTCCCAGGAGAGACCCCCTCCAGTTCCTTGAGTCGAGGGGTCCCAGGAGGGACCCCCTCCAGTTTCCTGTGTCGAGGGGTTCCGGGAGGGATCCCCTCCAGTTTCCTGTGCCGAGGGGTCCCGGGAGAGACCCCCTCCAGTTTCCTGTCCAGAGGGGTCTCGGGAGAGAGCCCCTCCAGTTACCAGTCCAGAGGGTGCCATGCCTCCAGCATCCGCAGAGGGTGCCATCCACATCTTCTGTTGCCCTGAGGCTCTGCCTCCGGCTCCAGGGGGCGCTGCCCCGCCGTCTCCGGCTCCAGGGGGCGCTGCCCCGCCGTCTCCGGCTCCAGGGGGCGCTGCCCCGCCGTCTCCGGCTCCAGGGGGCGCTGCCCCGCCGTCTCCGGCTCCAGGGGGCGCTGCCCCGCCGTCTCCGGCTCCAGGGGGCGCTGCCCCGCCGTCTCCGGCTCCAGGGGGCGCTGCCCCGCCGTCTCCGGCTCCAGGGGGCGCTGCCCCGCCGTCTCCGGCTCCAGGGGGCGCTGCCCCGCCGTCTCCGGCTCCAGGGGGCGCTGCCCCGCCGTCTCCGGCTCCAGGGGGCGCTGCCCCGCCGTCTCCGGCTCCAGGGGGCGCTACGACCGAAGCTCTCTGCTGTCTAGCGTCTCCAGACGCCTCCACGACCGAAGCTCTCTGCTGTCTAGCGTCTCCAGACGCCTCCACGTCTACGGAGGGTCCCAGCACTGCAGACGCCTCCACCTCTACAGGGGGTCCCAGCATTGCAGATGCCTCCACCTCTACAGGGGGTCCCAGCACTGCAGACGCCTCCACCTCTACAGGGGGTCCGCGCACCGCTGACGTTTCCACGTTTACGGAAGGTTTCCACGTCGATGACGTCTCCACGCCAGACGTCTCCACGCCAGACGTCTCCACGCCAGACGTCTCCACGCCAGACGTCTCCACGCCAGACGTCTCCTCGCCAGACGTCTCCTCCTCGCCTGACGTCTCCTCCTCGCCTGACGTCTCCTCCTCGCCTGACGTCTCCTCCTCGCCTGACGTCTCCTTCTCGCCTGACGTCTCCACGCCTGACGTCCCCACGCCTGCGCCCAGAATGGCTCCCACGCCTGCGCCCAGAATGGCTCCCACGCCTGCGCCCAGAATGGCTCCCACGCTTGCGCCCAGACTGGTTCCTGCGCCCAGAATGGCGCCTGCGCCCAGACTGGCTCCTACGCCAGTGTCCAGGTTGGGGTTTCGTCCCTCAATGACCACAGACTCTACGACGGTGGATGCCTCTTCGCCGGCCGTCTCCTCGTTGGGTACAGATGGCTCTTCGTCGGCCGTCTCTACGTTGGCGCCCGACGACTCCTCTACGTTGGCGCCCGACGACTCCTCTACATTGGCACCCGACGACTCATCTACGTTGGCACCCGACGACTCATCTACGTTGGCGCCCGACGACTCTTCTCCGTTGGCGCCCGACCCTTCTCCATTGGCGCCCGACGACTCTTCTCCGTTGGCGCCCGACGACTCTTCTCCGTTGGCGCCCGACGACTCCTCTCCACAGGCGCCCGACTATCCCACGCCGCCTGTCGCAGAGGCTCCTCGGCCCTCCACGCGGCCTGTTGCAACGGCTCCTCGTGCTCCTCGTGTTGGACGGCTCTCCGGCCGCCCGCCTGAGTTGACTCCTCGTGCCCCTCGTGTTGGACGGCTCTCCGGCCGCCCGCCTGAGATGATTCCTCGTGCTCCTTGTGATGGACGGTCTCCTGGCCGCCCGCCGGATAGTCTCCTGCCTGCTGACGACCTCCTGGTTTTCCTCTTTGACCGTTTGATAATTTCGTAGTTCCTCTCTTTGACTTTAGTTCCCGCAGTTCGTCTTAGGCCTTTGTGTTTAGTCCCCGTACTTTAGTCTTAGATCCGGTCTTGGTGTTTAGTTTCCTCAGTTTTTCTTAGTCTTTGTTTGCTCCCGGGTCTCGTCTGACTGTTTTTTGTTTTTTTTGCCCTTGTGTTTTCCTTGTGCCCGCCTTCCTTGCGGTTCCTCCCTCTGCCCGTCCTGGGTTGGGTGTTTTCTGGGGTCGCCAGGGGGCGTCCTTTGAGGGGGGGGTACTGTGAGGATTGAGGCTTCCTTGTTTGTTTTCCTGCCTGTCTCTTGTCAATCATCCCCAGTCTGTCTCACAGGTGTTTGTAATTTGTCTCGTCCTGTCTGTGTGTATATAAGCCCTGTTATGTGTCTCAGTCAGTGTCGGTGCATAGTTGGGTCTTCCCTGTGTCTCTCCAGTCCTCACTCATGTAAGTGTTTTGCTGCATCGTCAGCTGTTCATTTATATCTTTAAATATTATGTTTTATACTACTCCTTGGCCTCCTCGAGCTTCTGTCTGCACCCCTGGGTTTAATCTTGCTCCCTGAGCTAAATCCTGACAGTAATGAATTAAGCATTTATTGTATAATGTCCTAATTAATTAAATTATCAAGCTTCAATTCACTTTTCATTAGCCATAACAAATCATTTTTAGTTAAATATTATGGCATACTAACCATTGTTATTTCAGGTTAAATTAAAATCAGATTAACTCCAAACGCTTAGCAGATTATAAAATTGTCACTCATTACTGGACCTTGTGATGTACAGCATTTAGAAATGTAAATGACCTTGTGCATTTCAAAATAAATGTAAATTGGACCAAAATTTGACCTTTCTAAAATTCTTTATTATGAAAACATGTGTTTCAGGAAGGACAAATAGGCAAATTTGTCAGAACTTGAATTATGCTTGTTATTGTATGCTCAGGAGGTATTCCATTAGAGCATTTCTAACATCAATTTGTTGAACTTCCTGTTGCACAGCTAGATGGGGAGGCTGTGCTGCTGCTACTGCAAGCGGTTCATCCAGTGAAGTATCATATGACTCTCCATGACTCTCACACAGATTATGAAGGGCACAGCAGGTCAGCACCATGGATTTCACAAGTTGAACATCGCAGTCATTTCGTTTCAGGAGGCAACGCCATCTTCCCTTCAATCTTCCAAAAGCATTTTCGACAACTACACGTGTTCTACTAAGTCTTTCGTTGAACAAATGTTGATCTGCTGTAAGCCTTCCCGTGTCAGAAAAAGGTTTTAAGAGCCAGTCTTGAAGGGGATAAGCTGCATCACCCAGGATGTAGTAGCCAGTATTTGCTGCACCGATAGACCTGAGATGAGCTGGGAACAGGTTTCCTCGGCTGGCTAGCTCCCACAGCGTGGACAGTCTTAACACCCTGGCATCGTGCATGCTCCCGGGCAATCCAGCAAAAACATTCCAGAACTGCCCCTTTCCATCCACAACAGCTTGAAGTATAATTGAATGCCAACCTTTTCTATTAAAATAATCTGTGTGATAGTGCTGTGGTGCTATTATGGGAATGTGGCTGCCATCAATTGCACCGACACAAGCTGGCATCCCATACTTGCTCTCAATGAAAACAGACATTTCCCTGAAACTGTCAGCATCTGGTATACGGATCTGTTCTGGCACCAACAACTCGGAAGCTGCACAAAATTCCTGCAAACACCTGCACACGGTTGTGATGCCGACACCAAATATATGTCCAACACTACGATACTCAGATCCAGTAGCCAGCTTCCAGATTGCTATTGCTACTCGCTTCTTCAATGGCACACATTTGCGGTAGTTTGTGTTTTGTCGCTCCAGTGCTGGTCGTAGTTTGTTGCACAGGTATAAGAAAGTCACTTGTGACATCCTGAAGTTTTGTACCCATTGAGTGTGGTTGAAACCAGGAACAATAACATCCCACCACACAGATGATCTGTTGAATTCCCACACTGTAGGTGTTCTGCGAGTACGGTTGCTTAGCTCCTGAATCATCTGGAACACACACATACACACACAGAAACTGTATTACACTTTTCATGATGGGCATGTCAATATTTTATTTATCTGCTTTTATCATATTAATGGCAAACTGCAGCTGATAGACATAGATAATTATAATTTCGACATGTATGTGTATGTGTATATATATATATATATATA
>JBBPBX010024410.1:0-14138 GCA_038048925.1 Garcialebias charrua | reverse complement strand
TACTAGCCTTATTGCATATGCCACTTTACCTCTATACCAATATCCTATTCAACAAATAAAAAGAAAAAAGAAAATAAACGTATTGAGGAATTAGAGAAATCCATTAAACTATTAGAAGGTCTACAAGGCGAGGAAACACAGCAAAAGCTACGCAAAGTAAAATTAGAACTACCGTAAAAACCGCTGTATTATACGCAGTTTTTTTGCTCATTTGAATGCCCTGCGTATTAAACACCGAAGCGTATGATTTATGGAATTTTTCCATACTTTTAGACCCATTTTTCGCTCTGATTTCTCCGTTTTACATTTTGGGCAAAAAGGGTGCAGTACCAGTTTCGGCCGCTATGGGCGCTCTGGGCAACAACAGAGGACTCAGAGAGCGAAGAGGAAAAGGACTACTGCCAGACGTTTCTAGCCAAGTAGCTGCTCATGTGTTCGGAAAAAAGTCTCCTTTGGTCGGACTGACTCTGTCACTGCTCGCCCTGGCTATGGATGTACCGGTAGCTGTTTTTGTTAGCAAGATACCGTAACTTATAAACCACACCGCTGATTTTTAAATCCAGCTGATTTCACATTTGGTTGAGCTCAGGGGACTGTCTACGGTAAGGTAAGAAATATATTCTTTTAAGCGTTTATTTAACTAAATTTAAAGAAACAAAGCGTCCGGTCCGCCCCAGACCGCCTGCCTAAAATTCGGCGAACTTTTTTTTTTAAATCCAGCTGATTTGAACATTTTGTTAAACTCATGAGTACGTCTACTATAAAGTCAGCTCAGAAATATATTTTTTAAGTGTTTATTTAGCTAAATTTAAAGAAACAAAGCGTCCGGTTTGACCCGGACCGCCTGCCTAAAATTCAGCGAACTTTTTTTTTTTAATCCAGCTGATTTGAACATTTCGTTAAACTCAGGAACACGTCTTCTATAAAGTCAGCTTAGAAATATATTTTTTCTCGCAAAGAAATAATTGTTTTTACCGTGTTTCTTTGTGAAGTTCTTCGTACTGGCTTGATCCTGTCGCCGCCATCTTGCTCAGGACAAAGCTGACGCGTCGCGTGGCGATGACGCGTATTAAACACCGAAGCGTATAGTGTACAAATTTTTCGTGTTTATTGTTAATAATTTGACAAAGCGTATTAAACACCGGAGCGTATAATCCTCCGGCGAATACGGTAAATGAATATATTGATAAGAAAAATAAATTCTTGATACAAAGACAGATTAGATAATTTTGAATACGGTAATATATCAGGGAGCTTTTTAGCTAATCAACTCAAATTAAACAAAGAAAAAACATCTATATATGGTATTAAAGATAAAGATGGAAATATAATTCATGATGAGGGAAAAGTAATGTTTTTAAAGATGTATATAAAACTCTATACACTCCACAAATAAATCCATCTAATGAGGATATTAATGAATTCTTGGAGAAAGTAGCACTTCCAAAACTAGATATTAGTCAATCATCAAAACTAGACTCACCATTAACTTCAGATGAGCTCCATGAAGCATGCCTAATAAGAAATCTCCAGGTCCTGATGGATATCCAGTCGAATTCTATAAAAAAAATTCTGGGATATACTGGAACCGATATTTTATAGAGTGTTACTTGAGTCAGAAGAAAATGGCAGGCTACCAACACATATGAATTCAGCCAACATTAGTCTCTTATTAAAACCAGGCAAAGACCCAGTATTACCTACCAGTTATCGTCCAATCTCTCTTATTAATGTTGATGTTAAAATAATTTGTAAAGTCTTATCTAAAAGACTAGAGAAGATAACTCCTGTTATTATACATCCAGACCAAACCGGATTCATAAAAGGAAGACACTCAAACACAAATACACGAAGATTATATAATGTAATAGAGTATTCGTATTTTAAAAATATTGAAACAGCTATTTTTTCTTTAGATGCTGAAAAAGCATTCGATAGAGTAAATTGGAATTTCTTATTTGCTACCTTAAATAAATTTGGATTTGGGAATTACTTCATTAACTGGTTAAAAATATTATATAGTTCACCAACAGCGTGCGTCAGGACAAATAATCAATTATCTTCAAGCTTCTGTTTACAGAGGGGCACCAGGCAAGGTTGCCCACTTTCACCAGCATTATTTGCTATTTTTATTGAACCTTTAGCAGCAGCAATAAGGCAAAGTGCTGATATTAAAGGCATAAAGGGTAGAAACATAGAACATAAAATTAGTCTTTATGCTGATGATGTTTTGCTTTTTCTTGAGAACTCAGGAAACTCAATATCTAATGTTATCAAAGTTAATAAACTCATTTTCAAAAGTTTCTGATTATTCTATAAACTGGACAAAATCTACAGTTCTTCCAATAAATTGCGTGTTTAATAATTCTCTTAATGAAAGACTACAATCAGGTAACATTAAATATTTAGGTGTTAATATCTCTCCTAAATTGGAGGATTTAATAAAATTAAATCATATCCCACTATTAAAGAAAATTGAAGACGATCTTACTAGATGGAGATCTCTACCCATATCACTTATGGGAAGAGTTGCCTCAGTAAAAATGATGGTGCTGCCGAGAATAAATTATTTATTCTCAATGATTCCAAATAAACCTTCAACTGAATGGTTTAAGTCCCTGGACTCTTCTATATCTAAATTCCTTTGGAAAAATAAAACTCCACGTATTAGTTTAAAAACATTACAGAAATCTAAAGATACCGGAGGATTAGAACTTCCAAACTTTTATTACTACTATTTAGCCAACAGGTTACAATATATATCAATGTGGTTAAAACCGAATGCACTAGATGAAACTTGGATAGATATAGAACAAACTTTATGTAATAATATTAGGATTTCAGATCTACCATTTATCAATACTGTAAGATAATATGCTAATTTGGCAGACCTGAGGCCACCAAAATGTAAAGGAATATAGGTGAATACGTCAGTTTGCTGACTTACCTATATTTTTAGGTGCGCAGATCTGAGCAGGTCTTTATCTGCACAAACCTTTCACCAATTCGCGAGTTCACCCTTTTTCCGGTATTAAATTGTTTTACTATGATTAGCCAGAAATGTAATTTCACGAGAGACTTCAACTTATGTTGGTCTACCAGAAAATAGACCTTTTATTGAAACTATCACAAAATTACATTAAACATTTGTATCGATGTTAGCTCTGATTCTAAACTACTTTGACAAAATTTCAAATTAAACAAACAGACAGTTAGAGTCTAACTGTTGGCACATTACTTAAAGTTCACTATAATGAAAAAGGAAGAAATAGAATGAAAGATAAAAGGATTGAAAGCTAAGTTAACGGAAGTTAATTATTCTGAAAACCCCAGGGTGGCACCTTCCCATTCAGGTCCGGCTGTACTTCCGACACGTGCAACGTACAAACAAAGCCTCTTTACCTGGTGACGGTACGTCCCCTGAAGATAAGGGCTGAGAAGTTTGTGGACACTAACGGACAGTGTGACAGCTCACGTCCAGTCGACTTCGTGCGTGTAGCTGAATTCTGACGAGCCGGGAGCACGCTTTCACTGGCAGGAATAGGTCCCAAGCGCGCTGGCTGATTTTCAAAATAAAACTTCAGAAAACAAATTCTTTCAGAAATGAGTGAGGAGTTTACAGCAAGGCTTGCCGTGACTCCAGCTGATAACGTGGGTCTAGTTGACACAATGACCGGAACGTTTCCAGCTTTCCAGAGGAGAAAACTAGTTGTTAGTTAGTACTCCCCATCACACTGAAGTGAAAATGCAGGAAGTGCCCTTTAAGAAGGGGGTGTGACTTAGTCACATATTTCCTGCTGATTGGCTGTCCACCACTAGAGAAGGAGTGACTTTGAAGGTCAGTTCGTCTGAGTGACAGGTAGGGTAGACAGTAAATAAAAAAAACATACGTCAGAAGATGCAGGTGCATGTGAACAAGCCATGTACTTTGTTTGAGAACAGATTCATTGTTTTTAGAAAGGACGGGAGACAGAAAGCAAGCTATGTCTAGCACTTTCCCTTCGTTCCAAAAACAGTTCAAACAAATACGAAGGATTGTTCATTCAACTTTAGACACTTATTCTGCATAGAGCAGACAGTTTAACACTAGAAGTCCCAGAGAAGGGTCATTCAACATTTCGAGACGGGTCGAGTGACCCGAAGGATTTTAGCTAACATCCTATAATGAGCTGTTAACAGGCGCTTTTGTTTTGTAAATAAGGCCATTACTGGCACACCACAGGAGGGGGCACGCGACTAAGGCTGCGCTTTTTTGCGCAAGTGAACTTGGCTTCTAAATCCCCCGGTCCCTTTCAGTGGGCTACATATGTTGGTCCGTCACTTGACCTCAGGTCATGTGACCTGTGTCGGTCCGTCAGTTTACCTCAGGTCATGTGACCTGTGTCGGTCCGTCAGTTGACTTCATGTCGTGTGACCTGTGTCGTTTTGTCAGTTGACCTCAGGTCATAAGACCTGTGTTGGTCCGTCACTTGACCTCAGGTCCTGTGACCTGTGTCGGTCCGTCAGTTGACCTCAGGTCATGTGACCTATGTCGGTCCATCAGTTGACCTCTGGTCATGTGACCTGTGTCGGTCCGTCAGTTGACTTCATGTCGTGTGACCTGTGTCGTTTTGTCAGTTGACCTCAGGTCATGTGACCTGTGTTGGTTCGTCACTTGACCTCAGGTCATGTGACCTGTGTCGGTCCGTCAGTTGACCTCAGGTCATGTGACCTGTGTTGGTACGTCAGTTGACCTCATGCCATGTGACCTGTGTCGGTCCATCAGTTGACTTCATGTCATGTGACCTGTGTCGGTCCGTCAGTTGACCTCAGGTCATGTGACCTGTGTCGGTCCGTCAGTTGACCTCAGGTCATGTGACCTGTGTTGGTACGTCAGTTGACCTCATGCCGTGTGACCTGTGTCGGTCCATCAGTTGACTTCATGTCATGTGACCTATGTCGTTGTGTCAGTTGACCTCGGGTCATGTGACCTGTGTTGGTACGTCAGTTGACATCATGCCGTGTGACCTGTGTCGGTCTGTCAGTTGACCTCAGGTCATGTGACCTATGTCAGTCCATCAGTTGACCTCAGTCATGTAACCTGTGTCAGTCCGTGAGTTGACTTCATGTCGTGTGACCTGTGTCGTTTTGTCATTTGACCTCAGGTCATGTGACCTATGTCGGTCCCTCAGTTGACCTCAGGTCATGTGACCTGTGTCGGTCCGTCAGTTGACCTCATGTCATGTGACCTGTGTTGGTCCGTCAGTTGACTTCATGTTGTGTGACCTGTGTTGGTCCGTCACTTGACCTCAGGTCATGTGACCTGTGTTGGTCCGTCACTTGACCTCAGGTCATGTGACCTATGTTGGTCCGTCAGTTCACCTCAGGTCATGTGACCTGTGTCAGTCCGTCACTTGACCTCAGGTCATGTGACCTGTGTCGGTCAGTCAGTTGACCTCAGGTCATGTGACCTGTGTCAGTCCGTCAGTTGACCTCAGGTCATGTGACCTATGTCGGTACGTCAGTTGACCTCATGCCGTGTGACTTGTGTCGGTCCGTCAGTTGACCTCATGTCGAGTGACCAGTGTCAGTCCATCAGTTGACTTCATGTCGTGTGACTTATGTCGGTCCGTCAGTTGACCTTAGATGATCATGTGACCTGTGTTGGTCCGTCACTTGACCTCAGGTCATGTGACCTATGTCGGCCCCTCAGTTGACCTCATGTCATGTGACCTGTGTTGGTCCGTCAGTTGACTTCATGTTGTGTGACCTGTGTTGGTCCGTCACTTGACCTCAGGTCATGTGACCTATGTTGGTCTGTCACTTGACCTCAGGTCATGTGACCTGTGTTGGTCCGTCAGTTCACCTCAGGTCATGTGACCTGTGTCAGTCCGTCACTTGACCTCAGGTCATGTGACCTGTGTCGGTCAGTCAGTTGACCTCAGGTCATGTGACCTGTGTCGGTCCGTCAGTTGACCTCAGGTCATGTGACCTGTGTTGGTACGTCAGTTGACCTCATGCCGTGTGACCTGTGTCGGTCCGTCAGTTGACCTCATGTCGAGTGACCAGTGTCGGTCCATCAGTTGACTTCATGTCGTGTGACCTATGTCGGTCCGTCAGTTGACCTCAGGTCATGTGACCTGTGTCGGTACGTCAGTTGACCTCATGCTGTGTGACCCGTGTCTGTACGTCAGTTGACCTCATGCCGTGTGACCCGTGTCAGTCCGTCAGTTGACCTCATGTCGAGTGACCAGTGTCGTTCCATCAGTTGACTTCATATCGTGTGACGTATGTCGGGCCGTCAGTTGACCGCAGGTCATGTGACCCGTGTTAGTCCGTCAGTTGACCTCATGTCGTGTGACCAGTGTCGGTCCGTCAGTTGACTTCATGTCATGTGACTTGTGTCGTTTTGTCAGTTGACCTCAGGTCATGTGACCTGTGTTGGTCCGTCACTTGACCTCAGGTCATGTGACCTGTGTCGGTCCGTCACTTGATCTCATGTCATGTGACCTGTGTCGGTCTGTCAGTTGACTTCATGTCGTGTGACCTGTGTTGGTCTGTCACTTGACCTCAGGTCATGTGACCTGTGTTGGTCCGTCACTTGACCTCAGGTCATGTGACCTGTGTCGGTCCGTCAGTTGACCTCATGTCATGTGACCTGTGTCGGTCCGTCAGTTGACCTCATGTCGTGTGACCTATGTCGGTCCATCAGTTGACCTCAGGTCATGTGACCTGTGTCGGTCCGTCAGTTGACCTCAGGTCATGTGACCTGTGTCGGTCCGTCAGTTGACCTCATGTCATGTGACCTGTGTCGGTCCGTCAGTTGACCTCATGTCGTGTGACCTATGTCGGTCCGTCAGTTGACTTCATGTCATGTGACCTGTGTCGGTCCGTCAGGTGACGGACAACAATAGGTCAAGCATGTTTTAGAACACAGCAATGGGCCACCTGCATGTGCCGGCACGCACCGTATATACATGTGCCAAGGACAAGGAGAGAGACAGTACTTGTAAGCAAAATAATTTATTTGACAGAACATCAAAGTTACAGGATAGTCAGCACAGCAGAATAAGACAATTTTATGCATAAAATTGTTCTGGAGCAGACAAAGCTTTCCGTTCAGTGGATGTCCCAAAATGTTCAACTGTGAGATAACTTCAGGGTCTGTTATGTGTGAATTCAGGTCAGGGCCTCTCTTCTGACTAAGGGGGGAAGTGCAAGCAGAGTCTTACTTACCTGGTGGAAACATTGGAATGCAGTTTGTGCAGTCTGGTGTGGTGGGGGTGTCTGAGTTGTGTGCACGCATATTTATAACAAAAGGCAGTTAATGGCCCACTAATGTGGACCCACTAATGGCCCACTAATGGTTGGTTTGGACTAAGGGTCTTTTGACCCTCTTTCAGGACTTCTGGGGGGAGGTCGAAAATCCTGGGACTTCTAGTGTTAAAGCAAGATCATTCTGAGATGTTCTCTTTTGGCATATTTAAAATATACCAGCTTAGTAAACTCATCATTAAATGACAAAAATATACTGTTTGATCAATTCTGAATTAACACACATTAAAAAGAAAGTTCAATCTGATTAATTGGTGTCCATTAATTCAAAACAATTTTAACAAAATTAGTGTCCACTAGTCTCCTTGAGATATTCAAGAAAGTGTAACACTGAGAGTTTCAGAGAGATACGGAGAGGCCCATATCTCATACGGACATGAGAGTGCTGTATCCCTACAGTACAGATTTAAAAAGACATGTCTGCTTTAAGAGCATCAATATTAGCTCATCTCTGACAGCATGGTGGGAGTATCTGAAAATGACAAAGTCTTCACTACTCCCATGTAGACATACACCTCTCTGGAACAATCCTGACATTCAACAAGAAAATAATATGTTAAATTTCCCAGGTTGGAGAATGAAAGGTATTGAATGTCTGGAACACATATTTGAGGGTATAGACTTTATTCCATTTAATAAATTAATAATACAATATGACATTGATAATAAATATTTCCTACAATACCAACAAATTAAGTCAATTGTAAAAAAGAAATTTAAGCTTAATAAAACATTGTTGGAAACACCAACATGTGTGTTAGAGTTTATTAATTTTCAACCACCCAAATTATTATCTAAAATATACAAAAAATTGTCTAGAATCGATGACTCGATAGCACTACCTGTTGAAAAATGGGAGTCAGATTTATCAATCAACTTTGAACAAAAAATTTGGTCTCAAGTATGTTCAAATACTTTTAAATTGACTAGAATCTCCAATTTACAATTAATACAATATAAGGTTCTCTATAGAGTACATTATACAGGTCAGCGAATGTTTAAGATGGGCTTTACACCATCTAACAAGTGCTCACAGTGCATAAGTAATACACCTGATGATTATATTCACGCGCTCTGGTTCTGTCCACCCGTTCAGAGGTTCTGGGTACAGGTATGTGAAGACTTGTCTAAATGTTTGAAATTTAATATCCCACTCTCTCCATCTGTTTGCTTATTGGGTATCTTTGAAGATGTTATACTAGAAAAAAATACATCCTATATGCTTTTCACTGCCTTATGCATCGCAAAGAAAACCATACTCGTAAATTGGAAAAATAAAAATAATCTTAGCATTAATCAGTATAAAAATCTTCTGTTAGATCATATTAGTCTTGAAACAGCATCTGCCGACACATCGGATCAATCTATTTGGCATTCTTTGATCGGCTCCGTTACGTAGTGAGGGTGGGGGGTCTGGGATCTGGCCTTGTGGGGCATTGGGGCTGGTGGGAGGGGAGGTTGGGGTTTGGGGCGCCGGGGGGTTGGGGCTGCTTGGGCGGGGAGGACCCTGTCTTCGACCTGGGGAGGACCGGGGGGGTTCTGGGGGATATCTGCTAGGGGCGGCATGCGGGCCCTCGGGTGGTCGGTGGCGGCGGTCATGGGTCGCCGGTCGGTGACCCGGCTGTGCTGGGGTGGTTTCGGGGCGGGTGCCGGGGGCTTGGGACTCTGGGGGCGTGTCGTCCCCGGGCTTGGGCCTGGTGGGGGTCGGGGGTCTTGGGCTCTGGCGGGCGGGTCGCCGGGCTATGGGCTGGCTGGCGCTCTGGTGCCCGGCTCTGGCCGGGGGCTCTCGGCTCGCTGGTGGGTTGGGGGTTCATATGCTGGGGGGTGGGTGTCTGGGGGCGTGACTGGTGGCCAATGGGAGGGGGCGGGCAAACCCAGCCTGGGTGTCTAATGTGTTATGTGTTCTGAAAGTTGTTAATATGAAGGGTGGGTGTAGTATTTCTTCTGGGGTGGGGACTAAGTGGATGTCCTTGATGATGGTCTTGGACTATGCTTGGCCGGTGTGCGGGCCCTGGTTGGGGCCTGTTCTCAGTGCTTCCTGGCTCTGTCGGCGGTTGGGCGGGCGCTCTTGGCCATGTCGTCCATGTGGGATTTTGTGTCTTCTTGGACGGCGGGCTGACTGCGGTTCGCAGGGGTCGTGGCGGCCCTGGTGGGTGTGGGCTGTTGGTTCTGCTGTTGGCGGCCCTCGGGGCCGTGTCCCTCTCTGGTCTTGGCTCAATGGCCTGGCGGTCGGAGAGGTGTTTCTTTTACCTCGCTCCTTGGGTGGACCTTGGCGAACTGGGGGGGGGTACGCAGGGTCAGCGGGGGAGCTGACTCGCTGTGGGAGCATTGTTCCTGCAGATATTTTCTCCCCATCCCTCACCACGCACCTCCGCCCTCTTCATCTTAAATTAATACATGTAGGGAATTTGAGTCTCGGGTGTGCTGCAATGGTTTTACATCTCTGTTGTTCAGAACACCTGGGACTCAATTTTATATACACTTTAGACATTCATTCATAAACATCCTCATAAAAGTCACATATAGGGAATGGATGAGCACTATGGTTATGGGTGGCGGGATGACATCAATCTCGCCCCCATGCCTATGCTCACTCAACATTATGCATTTAGACAATAAGGGCCTGGGTTAGAGTTGGAGTGGAGGGGAAACTGGTACAATGCCAGCCTTTGCTCCTTCTCTTTCCCTTTTAAGTACACTTTACAACAACACTCACCAACAGTACATTTGGGGACGGGGGTGTGTGTGTCGGGGTCTTGATTTGTTAATTTCAATTTTATTTATTTATGTATTTATTTATATATATATTATATATATATATATATATATATATATATATATATATATATATATATATATATATATATATATATATATATATATATAATATTTATTTATTTTTCTCTTACCCCCCTGGTTGCCTGGCGGACATTCTGGGGGTGGGCCGTCAGGGGTTGTGACGTCACAAACCGCAGCCACAACCCACCTCAACCCCGAGTCCAGCCCCTCACCAGCAACCCCTGGTGCGGCTCCACCCACTTCAGTATAAAAGAGTTGACGGTTGTTTTTCCTGATTTTATGTCAGCACAATGGCTAAAAATGTCACAGAGTCTAGCCAGCTAACTCTCTGACCCTCCTGGCCCAGATAATGGAGCGCGCACTAAGCAGATTTAAAATTGATAGTTTTCAGATGGGAGGCTTGAATGAACAGCGATGCAGCATGTTGCTGTGTGTGTGTGTGTGTGTGTGTGTGTGTGTGTGTGTGTTGGTTTATGTGTCATTAGCAGGACAGACTACGTACCGCTAAACCTCATTGACAAACCCGTGTGTGTGTTGTGTGTGTGTGTGCCGGGCCCGGCGCGCGGCTGAGCGAGGGACACAGATAACAAGACAGCCCCGCTGTGAGTGTGTGTGTGTGTGTATGTGTGTGTGTGTGTGTCCGCGAGTGACATCCGCTCCGCTACCTCCAGCTCGCGCGCACAGGGAGAGGGAGGGAGACGTCAGGGAGGGAGTTGGACATTTATTACAGAGGAAAAATTAAAAATGACACGACAACTTGTACACGTCTGATCTGTCCCACAATAAATACGTCGCGGTCCAGTTACAGCTCAGCTCGGCTCTGGGTGGCAGTAACGTGAGTTCAGACATCCTCGTCTGCCTTTGGAGGGCGGAGTTAATGTAAGCAGATCTTTGAATGGCGTGCCACGAGATCTCATTATCATAAACCGGTCGTTCAAAACGAAAGTTAAAAAGGTCAGAATTAAAAAGCATATAATTGATTATCTAAGAATTATTTTGTGTATTAAACTGAATGAACACTGTCTAGATACCCCAAAGACATACCATAAAAAATTTAAAAACCTATCTGTGGTCTCCTTTAAGTTGAGCTGCTTATTTTAAATTTAGACATTTTTATTTCATACTGTTGCACTAAACTTCAATGTGAATAATTTTTTAAAAATCTTATTACGGTACTTGATTGTTCAATCTTCCTCACAGAAGTACTCTGTTAAATATTAAGGTAAATAAAATAATTAAGGGACAACTGGATCTGTTTCATTTTTTCTTCATTTTAAAAATGTATTTTAGATGGATCGGATCTGGACTCGAAATCGGCCAATACTCAAATTAAAGGACTCGGACTCGGAGTCAGAAAAACCTGATCGGGACATCCCTAATTGCAACAGTCATATTTTCTTGACTTAATTTCAACTGTAAATCTCTTCTTTTTGAAAAAATATTGTAGTGAACCAGACGGTGGTCTCTGATACAACCTTGACCTCAGAAACACTTCTCTGATCGTTCTCAGTAATTAACTTTTTGGGAGTTATTCCTGAAGGGACAGTAATACTTTTATTACATTTATTTGAATCAAAACACATATTATTTCAGAAGAGACTTCCTTTTAATGTGTGTTAATTCAGAATTAATTCTGAGAATAACTTGTCATTGTTTGATCATGTTTTATGCTATTTCAAAATGTTGATCACTTCTTCATATGATGAATCAAACGGTGAAAGTGAATTAATATGTCAGACTGAACTCCTCAGTTTTGTTAGAAGTTAGAATACAGTTTTAATCAGTTGTTTTATGAAGCTGGCTCCAGTCTAATCTGTTCTCTTTCTTCATTCTAAACTTCTTCTCTGTTCTAAAAAAACTGATCCTCTCCTATCCGAGTGACCTTCATGCAATCTCTCCCTTCCACTGGTTCGTTTGGACCAATCGGGGAAGAAAAAGTCACTGATCTCGGATCCTTGCTCTTAAAGTTCTAAGCTTTGCTGGAACTGACAGGGTCTGCTGGAGTAAGTCTAAAACTATGGTCTTCTCCAAAGAACTGATGATCGTCTGGTCAACATGCTAATGACCACATCATCAGTTAAATACTTATAACATGCAAAGTTATAAGTCATCTTCAAGAGCTGGAAAGCTCCATCTGAATGAATTTTCCTCCAAGGAAAGCTTTATTCTGAAAAGCCAACCAGGACGTGCGTTACTACGGTCCGAGTCTTGGCACACGTCTGGAGACGCTGAGAATGGTAAACGAACTGGCCAGTTGGACCAACTGGGGACTGACCGTCTTCACGAGGTAACAAGTCGTCAAATGCTTTGCCAAGGGTACCAACGTGTAGACGAGATCGACCGGAGAGCTGCCATGTTTCTGGTTAAAACACATCAAGTCAAGTCAAGTCAAGTCAAATTTATTTATATAGCACAGTTAGAACAGATAAACTGTTATCAAGGTGCTTCACACACACACACAACATAAAAGAGGCTCAAAAATTTACAGAACAGTATCACACATCAATAGTAACAATTCTGATATTAACAGCAGTAAAGTATAATAAAAATGTATAAGAACAATATTAAAATGAAAACAGTAAAAATATATACACTACGTCAGCTCACACAGTATGAAACACCAGAGAGAACAGATGGGTTTTTAGCAGGGATTTGAACAAGTGAAGGGAGGAGGCCTGTCTAATGTTGAGGGGCAGGTTGTTCCAGAGTTTGGGGCCGGTGACTGAAAACGCCCGATCTCCTCGGAGCTTCAGATGTGTTTTTGGAACCACCAAGAGCATCTGATCAGATGATCTCAGGGCCCGCGGTGGAACATATGGTTCCAGCAGCTCAGAGAGGTAGAGGGGAGCGAGGCCATTCAGGCATTTGTAGGTCAACAACAGGATTTTAAAGTCGACTCTAGTTCGCACGGGGAGCCAGTGCAGTGAGGAGAGAACAGGTGTAATGTGCTCAAACTTACGTGTACCGGTTAAAAGCCGAGCTGCTGCATTTTGCACGAGCTGGAGGCGTGAGAAGGAGGCCTGACTGATCCCAGCGTACAGTGCATTACAATAATCCAGGCGGGTTGTGATGAATGCATGGATTAGTGTCTCGAGATCAGGTCTGGACAGCACCGGCTTGAGCTTAGCAACCTGCCGCAGTTGGAAGAAACTCTTCTGGAGAACGGAGCTGATCTGTTTATCGAACTTAAGGTCCGAGTCAAAAACCATCCCAAGATTTTTTACGGAGTGTTTGAGGTACGGCTGGAGGGAGTCCAAGTTTATTTCATCAGAGGCGGCAGCTGAGCTAGGGCTGAAGATGATGACTTCAGTCTTCTGGTCATTAAAACTTAGGAAGTTTGAAGCCATCCAAGTCTTAATGTCGTCCAGACATTTTAGGAGAGAGTGGAGGGACCCTGTATTTGCTGGTTTCAGTGGCAGGTAGATCTGGCAATCATCTGCGTAACAATGGAATGATATTCCATGTTTTCTGAGGATGGTCCCCAGTGGGAGCATGTAGAGCGTGAAGAGAAGTGGACCGAGAATAGAGCCCTGTGGGACCCCGCAGGAGAGAGACACTGAAGGGGATACACTGTTCCCGACCTTAACACAAAAACTTCTGTCAGCGAGGTATGAGCGGAACCAGTCTAATGCAGCACCTGTGATCCCGACCCAGTGTTCGAGCCGTGATAAGAGAATACTGTGGTCGACGGTATCAAAAGCAGCGGTAAGGTCAAGGAGTACAAGTACCACAAACTGACCAGAATCATTTGATACAAGAATATCATTGAAAACCTTGACCAAAGCTGTTTCCGTGCTGTGAAGCTGTTTGAAACCGGACTGAAAAACTTCAAAGACTTTGTTTTCAGTTAAGAACTGATTTAACTGAATAGAAATGAGTTTTTCGAGGATTTTGGACATAAAGGGGAGTCTTGATATTGGTCTGTAATTTGCGCAGGCGGAAGGGTCAAGACCGGGTTTCTTTAATAACGGAGTGACCACTGCATGTTTGAAGGCATCTGGGACCACACTTGTAGCAATGCTACT
>JBBPBX010024409.1:0-39696 GCA_038048925.1 Garcialebias charrua | reverse complement strand
CAGGAATTGTAGTCTCAGGTCTCTCCAGCTTCCATTCATGCACAGCCTCCTTTAGGTGCTCAGCAAGATTTGTGCTAGTGTGCTGATCATAAACATCCCTCGTTTGCAAAACGTGACTCATCATCTCCCACTCTGGTGTAATATAATGTACAGTTAAAGTTAAATAACTCTCTGTTGCACGCGACGTCCATCCATCCGTGGTGAGAGACACAGCTGGCACACTCGATAGCTTGTTGACTATTTCACTTTTAGTATTTTCATAAAGCGCTGGTACGACTTTTTGGCTAAAGTGTTGACGTGATGGGATGTTGTAGCTGGGCTCAAGAACTTTAATCATATGTTTAAAGCCGGTGCCTTCAGCAACAGAATAGGGAGATAGATCCAGCGCGATAAACACTCCAACAGCTTGTGTTATTGATTTGAAGCGATCTGACTGACCTGATAAAGGCTGTTTAAATGCTGCTGTTATCGGTGTTTGAACCAGGCTGCTTTTCTTCCTTGTGGATGAGACGTTCACATTTGGATGATGTCGTTTCAAATGCGTTAATAAGTTAGACGTGTTGCCTGCTACGTATCCAACCTCGGTGAAACAATGACGACACACAGCTTTGGATTTGTCGACTTGTCTTTCTCCATCGTGACTTTTAACAGGAAAGCCAAAATGTTCCCAAACAGGCGAGCGCAACGAGCTGGGAGGGTCTTCAAGCTCCGGCTTGTTTGTAGCCATAGTTAGCATGCTACACTGCTACTCCTCCTCCTCGTGCTGCAAGGGGGGCTATGCAACAAATAATAGCGCCGTGCTGAAACACGCCTAGGTATTTTTAGTTCCGCGCGCATATATTCTCCCGTTAAAAACATTTAATGAGTGAAAAAATAACCGAAACGGTACGGAGGTGGACCGAACCGAACGTGCTGTACCGTTTCGGTTCGGTAAACCCATTACAATTGTTACATGCCTAATATATATATATATATATATATATATATATATATATATATATATATATATATATATATATATATATATATATATAATTTAGCAATTTAAAAGTTTAGATTTTAGCGATTTGTCTTCAGTGAAGCCAAAGTTATTTCGAGTGATCAACAAGAAACAGCATATAAGTAATGTTGAATAATTATTAGATGGATACATTAATTAAAGCAGTACCAATCAGTGCTCTGTGGACAACGACAACGGGTTCCATCACGTCCTCCTCTGTGCTCACTAATCGCGGCTTCCCACCTGCTTCCTCGTTGGTAAGGCTTCAATAAATACAGCTACAGACATAAATTAGAACTTGCTGTTTATTGTTTAACCCCCTGAAATAACTTTGGCTTCCCAAACTGAATAAAAATCGCTCTATTCTACACTCAGATTGCTAAATTTGTCCGGTTCTATATCGGTCGCCATGTTGTTTACAAGGTGCGCACTGAGCAACGTCTCATCTCCCTACGTCACAGTGACGTATTGCGGAAGTTCTCGGATTTATGTGGGCGTGTCACAGCGACAAAGTTACCATAACGTGTAATGAAATTTTAATATATTTATAATTTATTTTGCAAAAACGAACATAGTTGAATTAGGGCTGGGCGATATGGAAAAAATCATATATCACGATATGGACTTTTTTATATCACGATAACGATATATATCACGATATATACAACACGATGTGTGTGTGTGTGTACAGGAAAAATTTGGACCAAAGTTTTTTTATTTTATTATTTTACTACAGATAGTTACAATTATAAGAATGTGAACAAAAAGAACAAGGAAATTTGGACCAAAGTAGAAACTAGATCTACCTAAGATCTACCTTAATTCAAGGAGTACGATTATGGAATGACTTAATGCCAAATGACAAATGTTAAGGAAGCCAAATCATTCCTTGTATTTAAGAAACTGGTAAAAAATGAATTGCTAAAAAAATATAAATGAATCTAATTTAATGTGTGATATATGTGAATTGAAAATTGACTGAGTTATTTACTTATTTTGTTATTATAGAAAATATTGTTTGAACTGTTATTAGATGAATAAGGAGCAGATTTAATAAGATTTATTCTTCATCTGCTACCTTTCTTTTTTTTCTATTATGAATATGTTAATTGTTGTATTTCATATTATAAAATGAATAAACTAACAAACAAACAAACAAACAACTCCTTTTCTGCTTTGGTCCAAATTTTTCCTGCAGGTGGCGGTAAAACAACATCTGCTAATAAAACTCACGAAGAAGAAATCCGCTCTGAAGTTTGAGTAAACAAAGCAAACAGAAAAGAGAAAACGTTACGTTTGATTGCGGTTCTGTTGTGTCTCTGGTCTGTTTTGTAATGGTTAACTGGACCCGAGTTGGGACTCGGTTGGACTCTGGGTTTGTGTCCTCTGGACCCATTTTGTCTCCAGTTTCAGCGGAGCGAAATAATGGAAGCTAACAAGGTGAGCTTCCCCCTCTTTTTCTGTATAAAAGTTATTCTTCTTGGGCTGCCTGTGCAGCTGTTTCTCCTTGTTGAGACTATGAGGTTGAGACACCGGCTTCATGCGACTGCGGCTCTGTTGCTCTCGAGTTTAACAACGTAAAGCATGTGTCGCAAACCCGCGCGTGCGTCCAACATAAAGCAGCGCCGTCATCTCGCAAAACCTTATTTATCACGATAGAGACGATAGAAGAAAAGTAACACGATAGACACATTTCTATCGTCCCCACGATATATATCGTCATATCGCACAGCCCTACTGTGTACTGTATCCGGTTTTATTGTGAAAGGGTCAGGGGGTTGTTTCCGGTTCCACGAAGACGTTCTCGAAGTTGCTCTACAAAGTGTCGCATTGAATCCTTGTGTAAAAACACGACAGCCTCCACTCAGAAACGTGAGCAGAGAGGTGGAGACATTATTAAATCAGCTGTATCGCTAAAGACACGGTCAGTCTCAGCTGTGGAAGAAGACGGCTAACGCGTTAGCCATCTTGTTAGCCGCTAAGGACCTTATCTTTAGCGATAATGATAAAATGCTGATTTAATAATGTCTCCACCTCTCTCTGCGGTGCACGCATGACTAAATGAGCTCAGACCCGTGGTTTGTTTTAAGGAAGCAGCAGGCTGGAAAAACACTCGGTTCTGCCGTTTCACGGTTCATGCTCCACTCCGCTGTTTAAATGGTGAAAAAGATTCGTAGTTCCGACCTTTCTTCGGGATTATTTTCAGCATCGTCTACAAAAACATTTTTTATGCCCTCATCTGACAATTTAATCCAAACTAGCTCAGAAAGAACATTGTTTTTCCCCCTCAGCAGCTGGCAGCGCTCTTCATATCTGCCGTGTTTACATGTTGTGCTGAAAGTCTCGCGCGCGGCTCCTGCAGCCTGCAGGAAGGAGGGGGGCGAGTGGGAGCCCGCGCGACAGCAGGAGGATCCTCGATATACACGATATAGCCCTTTTAACCATCGTACATTTAAAATATTGCGATACATCGAGTATATTCGATATATCGCCCACCCCTAGTCCTGCTGCCCTCATACATGTCCTGCTGTCATGTCCATATATGTCCAAACCACTGTCCCTCCTCTGGACATGTCCAAACCATCTCAGTCTGGCCTCCCTAACTTTATCTCCCAGTTGTTCAACATGTGCAGTACCTCTGATGATCTCTTTACTAATCTTATGCCATGTCACTCCTAAGGAGAACCTCAGCATCTTCATTTCTGCCACTTCCAGTTCTGTCTCCTGTCTTTTTGTCAATGACACTGTCTCCAGACCATACAACATAGCTGGTCTCACCACTGTCTTGTAAACTTTTCCTTTGACCTTTGCTGACACCTTTTTGTCACAAATCACTCCTGAAACTTTTCTCCATCCACTCCATCCTGCCTGGACTCTCTTCTTCACCTCTTTACCACATTCCCCATTTTCCTGGACAGTGGACCCCAAGTACTTGAAGTCCTGCACCTTTGTGACCTCTGCTCCTTGTAGCCTCACTGTTCCACTGGCCTCCCTCTCATTCACACACATGTACTCTGTCTTACTACGGCTGACTTTCATTCCTCTTCTTTCAAGTGCATACCTCCACCTCTCCAAGTTCTCTTCCACCTGTTCCCTGTTCTCACCACAGATCACAATGTCATCTGCAAACATCATAGTCCATGGGGATTCCTGCCTGACCTCATCTGTTAGTCGGTCCATCACCAGAGCAAACAAGAAGGGGCTCAGAGCCGATCCTTGATGCACTCCCACCTCCACCTTGAAGCTATCTGTCACTCCTACAGCACATCTCACCACTGTCCTGCTGTCCTCATACATGTCCTGCTGTCCTCATACATGTCCTGCTGTCCTCATACATGTCCTGCTGTCCTCATACATGTCCTGCTGTCCTCATACATGTCCTGCTGTCCTCATACATGTCCTGCTGTCCTCATACATGTCCTGCTGTCCTCATACATGTCCTGCTGTCCTCATACATGTCCTGCTGCCCTCATACATGTCCTGCTGTCCTCATACATGTCCTGCTGTCCTCATACATGTCCTGCTGTCCTCATACATGTCCTGCTGGTCGTCCTCTCTTTGCACCCTGTCATATGCTTTTTCTAAATCCACAAACACACAAATCCACAAACAAAAAAGATAAATTAGATAATAATAATAAAAGAACAATACCTCTTTTTGATCGGTTGAGGTGGTTGAATCTCTCGGTCATCATCATCAGGGCAGAGCTTTAATCTGGTCCAGGACTTGTCGACAATATCAGTTTTAGCTTTTTCATAAAGTGATGAACTTTTTGGCTGAAGTCTTGACATGATGGGGATGTCGTAGCGAGGTTCAGGTACTTTAAAGCCTGCAGATCAACAACATACAGACATGTTTTTGTGAATCCAGAGCTTTAAAAACTCATACAGTTTGTACCCTGATGCATGCTCAATAATCCAGGTAGAAAAATCTAAAAAAGCTCAGACGAAACGTTTCTACATATTTTTTGCTTTGTTTTATTTTTTTGAATGTCCAGAGGACCAGACTGAGCTTTTTTAGATCATACAGTTTGTGTTATTGATCTGGACCGATCTGATTTACCTGTTAAAGGTTGTTTAAATGCTGCTAGTTTTAGCGGTGTTTGCAAGCTGCTTTTCTTGCTTCTAGAAAATGTTCACGTTTGGATGACGTCGTTTAAAGTCCGTTAACACGTTAGACGTTAACAAGTTACGTGTTGTCTGCGGCAGACCTAATCTCCGTGAAAAAACGTCCACACACACAACTTTGAATTTGCCTTCGTCTTTTAACAAGGAAGCCATAACGTTAACAAACACGAGACCACAGCGAGAAGCTAGGGCTGCTAATGCTACACGTGCTACAAGATAATAGCGCCGTGCTGAAACTCGCCTAGGAATTTTATTTCCGTGGCGCATATTTTCCCGTTAATAACGTTTAATAAGTGAAAAAATAACCGAAACGGTACGCAGGGGGACACGACTAATTCCTGACAAGGTACACGACATTTAATAAGTGAAAAACAAAACGGTACGCAGGCGGACACGACTAATTCCTGACAAGGGACACAAGTGGGGAAAAAAAACGGTACGCAGGGGGACACGACTAATTCCTGACAAGGGACATGACTAATCCCTGACGCACAGCCTTTTCCCGAAGCTGCAAACTCATCTGCAGTCAGCACGTCGAAGCAAAACTTTGACCAAGCGCCACATATGTGCTTCTGAGGGTGTACAATACAAAAATCATGGTAGCTGCTTGTATTTTCTCTTAAGAAAAGTTCTATAAGCGCAACCGAAAGCATCTGCTTTAATTAACTCCTGCCCTCGACAGTTAGCAAGCTGTTGTTTTATGTCCTGTGTTTAAACATGTAACAGAGACACGAACTTTTATCTCTTAATAACATATTTTAACAACAAATGCAGCTTACCTTGTTTCTATTATTCCAACATATTCCCCGCGCGCCGAATTTGAACGACCTTGCGCCGGATCCAGGTCTTGGAAAAAATGGTATTCATCCGCGACTTTGCTTTCGACTCCTTAATCTGGTCAGGTGGTCCTCTTCTTCATTTAATATGCAATTCTAACTGGGATGGAGAACTTTATAAAGTCTGACTAAATATTACATCATATTTAGTCCCAATTCAGATAAAGAGCGAATTTCCGGCACTATTTTTTATCTCGCATTAATATTGCTAGTGGTGATCAGTTTTTATAAGATCCGGTTACTATTTTAAAACTCAGATTTTCAAATTAAGTTCGCACATTTAAATTTATGTTTCACAGACGTGACTCACAACCTTGAGTTGAAATGCCAATAACGCATGAAATTAAGTTGAAATTACATAACTCATTATGTTAATTGGAAGTAACTTATAGAAAAACGTTATGATAACTAATGGAGAGTATGACTTTTAAAGGTTCAGTATGCAGTTTCTGTAGAACTGCAGCAGTTAGAAATATTTTCAACAGGCAAAGCATTCTGATCCCTCCCCCTCAGAGCCATATGTGGCTCTGCCCCCTTGTGGTCTGTTGAATTTCAAATTCAAGCTCTGTTTTTATTGGCTGATTCAAATTCAAGCTCTGTTTTTATTGGCTGGTTACAAACTCTGTTTTTATTGGCTGGAAAATGGCGGGTCACCTTTTCTTTTTAGAAATGCTTATTTACCACCTGGAGAAGCAAGGGGACAATATTTTTTTTTATTTTTTTTCAGAGATTACCTGGCTAACATCAGTCTGTCAGGAGGTAGTGACAGAGTGAAGAAATATGTTCATAAAAAAAGCTACATACTGCAGCTTTAACAGTGTATATGGAATTTTAATATTATGGTAATGTTATTAACAAAGTATTCATCTTTTTTATTCTCAGATACATAGCCATATAAGATATTCTGAACGGAGAAGGAGTCTATGTTCATGGACTTGATGGTCAGGAGATCGTGAAGGGATTTCCATAAAGTGTTCACAGAATGACAGAAATAAAACGGATGTTCTGTTGTTTCAGGTTCGTTACATATATAACAGTTAGCACACATCCATCCATCCATCCATCCATACATCCATACATCCATACATATATAACAGTTAGCACACATTCAAATTTAAATCTATTTCTGCTAAACTTGTTAGAAGGATAAATATTATTTAGAGTTTTGAAATGTAATTCTTTATATTTAGGTGGAAGAGGGAAACCCAGATATTGTGTCATAATTTTTATTCTTTCCTTCTTATCATAGAAATCATGAAACTTTCTTCTTACCTGACCAGTATATATTGTTTTTATTAAATGTTGTCTTAAGAAATTGTTATTACATTTATTGTGTGTTAAATTTAGTCCATTGAGATTGATGCTCGGTAAACTAACTGTTGGTTTAGTTTCATAATTATTTTTAATTAACTGAACAAATGCAATTGGTATATTTTTTATTATTTTATCATAGTCTTTTTTGGTGCAGATTAGGTTATATTTTTTGTGAATTCTTCATATTCATATAGATTTCCCTTTTCATCCATTAGATGAGTGAGTGACCGTATTTGCTTCTCCATCCATGTTTCCATGAACATAGACTTCCTTCTATGTAGAACAACTCTGTTGTTCCAAAATGGAACAAGGCCTGTTTGTTTCTGTGTGAAGAGCATAGATTTTAACTGGGCAGAAATACCTGTACAGGTGCTGTTCATAAAATTAGGATATCACGAAAAAGTTGATTTATTTCTGTAATTCCATTCCAAAAGTGACACTTGTATATTATATAACAGTCGCTAAGGCTTTCCAGCTTTTGCAATCCGCTGTTGACATCATCGAGTCAGATTTGTTCCGTCTCAAACTTGTCCTAAATGCTGACAAAACCAAAGGGATGCCTTTTTTTAAAATAGGAAGTCGGTCCCAGCAGTTCTTCCTCTGATTTTATCCTCAAATGGTGTCCCTATTGAGTTTGTTGTGTAAAGGATTATGAGGAGGTCAATATTAATATTGACCTCTTTACCTTAATTAATTTACTCATTAAGATTGAATAGTAATTTCACGGATTCTTTCTTTTTCAGTTTACCCAATATTTCTGTGATCTTTATGATGGATAAATAAATAAAGCCATAGAGTGACAATGGACACGTTAACTTAGTTGGTATGTCAAAGACACTACCATTTATTTAAAATAAATCAACTAAATTAACACCATTACACTTGATTGACATGATTTCACTTTCTTGCAATTTAACACGTCAGCACATTTAAATTGTAACACAACAGACATAAATACAGGATGTTAACATATTTAGTCTGAGGCTCTATGACTTAATTAGTTTCCAGCTTAGAATTGAGGGAAAGGGGATAGGAGGAAAGATGGAGAGATGGTTTAAAGGAAATTGTCTTGAGCATGTTACCAGAAGTGACACTTTCATCCGACTTCTGCTAAATCCAGGTACGTTTGTAAACAGCTCTTTACCTTCGACGACGAGTCTGATAAAGAGATGACACCAGCCTTTCAGATGCACAGAGTCCTTCAGGCCCAGCACGTCCGAGCCGGTCCTCGTTTACGTTTTCAACGTCTCCTGGGATCCGCATCAACCATCAGAAAATATGTCAGCTACTGGCCTCTGACTTCAAGATAACTATTCCAGGAAGGAATAAACAAAGTTTTGAGCTTACGCTCGTTCTAAGTGGACTATAACAGCATGTTATTAGTCCTTAACTGGATGACGTGCCCTTAGCGTGTGACTAAACGTCCATCCAGCTCTTTGGGAAAGTTCACATCTCTTTGAAGTTCCCAGCAGACTCTGAAGCGTTTCAGCAAAAACTTAGAACTTAAAAGAAGATCATGAGAGGAGTGAGACTTGTGTCTTTTTCATTGGTCCGTGGACCAGCGAGGAGTTCACTTGTTGTTATCAAGATTCAAGGTGAAATTCACAGCAGAGTGAAAATGTTTTGGAAAGACAGAGAGTGCTGGAGCCCTTCTCATAAAAACAACGGATTAACTGTCTTCTGACTTTCTAAACAAAACGGCCGGGTCTCTCTGACCCGAGTCTTCAACTTTCACACAGCAGTGAACACAGTGATGTGCAGAAGTGACACAGTTTAACTCTTACAGAATAACACAGCTTAAAAGCACACATCATGAAAATGACAAAAGTTATTCTTTTGATTACATTAGAATAAAATCAAAGATAGAAATAGTCTCTTTTGGTGACTATGTTCTCAGATTACAACTAATGGAATAATTTGTAGTAAATGTCTTGCTTTACTGAGAGGTCAGTAAAGGTCATCTCTGGAACAGTTCAAAAATACACAGGTGTATCAAAGTGGACAAGGTCATGCCCACTACAGTTGATTCCTATAAATATTTAGGTATCCTGGTCGATTCGCATCTCTCTTTTTAAACTCCACGTGGAAAACCTGGTAAAGAAACTGAAAGTTAAACTGGGTTTCTTTTTCAGAAACAGATCATGTCTAACACTGAATGTTAGGAAACACCTTGTATCTGTGACTTTCCTTCCCTCCATTGATTACGGTGACATTCTCTACATGAACGCTCCTACAAGCACCCTGCAGATGTTGGATGCTGTCTATCAAGGTGCACTAAGATTCACAACTGGCTTTATCGTACCCACCACTGCACCCTGTATTCACTGGTTAACTGGACATCATTAACCTCACGCAGACTCTTCACTGGTACATTTTCATCTTTAAATCACTTCTGGGTCTGCTGCCTTCATACATCTCCTGTCTTTGCGTGAGTGCAGCTACAGCGTGCGCTCTCAGGACATGATTACCTGCAGTGTTCCGTCAGTGAGGACTGAACTTGGCAAACGGGCCTTCTACTTCGCTCCTGCTTCCTGGAATATCTTACAAAAAGATCTGAAGCTCTCGGCCTTGACTTCTCTAAATGGCTTTAAGAATCAGTTAGAATCCTGGCAAAAACCAATGCAGTCATGTTCCTGTTTCTGATTTTATATATCTACCTTATAATCTGTCTGTTTTGCTACTTTGATATCTTTGTTTTAACTTGTTAAAAAAATCTGTATTTCTCTTATGTTTGTCTATTGTTAATTGTTCAAGGAAAATCTACTGTTGCTGTTGTCATCATTCTTTAATTTGTAGACAGGTCTCTCGTAAATGAGTCCTCGAGGCTCAATGAGATTAACCTGCCTAAATAAAGGTTGAATGAAAATATTTATTAATTATGCACAGACTGATATATTTCAAATGTTCATTTCTTTTAATGTTGATGATTTTAACTGATAACTAATGAAAACCCCAAATTCAGGATCTCAGAAAATTTGAATATTGTAAAAAGTTCAATAATATTTTAATTTTCTGAGAAACTGAACTTGGGGTTTTAATTATTTGTCAGTTATAATAATCAACATTAAAAGAAATAAACATTTGAAATATATCAGTCTGTGTGAAATGAATGAATATAATATGCAAGTTTCACTTTTTGAATGGAATTACTGAAATAAATCAACTTTTTCATGATATTCTAATTTTAAGACCAGCACCAGAACAATGTGATAAATAAACAGCATACATTTACCCAAGTGCAGGGAAATTGCTTCAAATAGTGCTTAGTTTAGTCAATGTGCTGTTTTCGTTAACGATGACGATCACGAAAATTTTTCGTCGACGCGCCCCCTTTTTTCATGACAATAATGAGACGGTAACAAAATAAACATTGCTCTTTAATGACTAAAACATGACGAAATGTGTGTGAGTTTTCGTTGACGAGATGCGACTGTACGAAAATGTTAGTCGGTGGTCCGTCAATAATTTAGAATGCACAATATTTCTGCCCATAATTATATTCTGTGTCTGAAAGTAAGCTGTTTGGTCAGGCCATGCACTTCTGAATGATACAATGTTCATGATGGGGAAACGGAATGACAGCAGATGTGAGGAATGTGGGGATACAGAAAGTGTAGAACATGTACTGATGGAGTACGCATTAAATATACAAATGAAAGGGACAGATTGAAAAGAAAAGTCAAAGAGGCAGGGAGAGTTTGGAGTATGGGAGGAATTTTAGGAACTGAAGGGGATAGAGATAAAATAAAAGATGTTAGAAAAGAGTTGTTCATTTATCTACATAAGATTACCGGTAATATTAAACATACCATACCATACCAGTTTATTTATAAAGCACTTAAAAATACAGCAGCAGCCGTCCGAAGTGCTGTACAAGAATAAAAACAAGCACAAAACAATAAAAACAATCAATCTCAATCATATAAATATCAGAACATCACAAGTAAAATAATACAACATTAAAACAGAGATGTGAACTCATTCTGGTTTAAAAGCCAATGAAAACATATGTGTTTTTAAACGAGTTTTAAAAACAGATATTGATGGGGCCTGCCTGACCTTCAGTGGCAGCTCGTTCCACAATTTAGGAGCCAGAGCTGAAAATGCTCTGTCTCCTCTGGTCTTATAAAAGGTTTTTGGGACTGCTAAAAGCATCTGGTCAGCGGATCTGAGAGCACGTGATGGCACATAAAGTTGAAGCAGTTCAGACAGATAAGAGGGACTAAAACCGTTCAAAGACTTAAAAACAAACAATAAAACTTTAAAATGGATTCGAAACTGGACAGGAAGCCAATGAAGGGACATTAAAACTGGAGTGATGTGCTCACGTCTGCCTGTACCAGTCAAAAATCGTGCAGCAGCATTTTGTACCAGCTGCAACCGAGAAAGCGAGGCCTTATTTACTCCAATCAGAAGAGAGTTACAATAATCCAGGCGTGAAGTAATAAAAGCGTGGATTACTGTCTCTAAGTGGCGTCTAGAAAGGAGGGGCTTGATTTTTGACAGGCGCCTCAGATGAAAGAACGAGGACTTAACCATGCTGTTGATGTGACAGTCCAGTTTCAGGCAGGGGTCAATTTTCACTCCTAGATTTGTCACAATCGACTTTTCATATGGGGCCAAAGAGGAAAAATCAAAAGTGGTGGGACTGTCAGGAGCACTAGATTTAAAGACCATAACCTCGGTCTTTTTATCATTAAAATGGAGGAAATTAAGCGCCATCCACCCTCTAATGTCACCAAGACAGTCCAGAAGAGACTGCGTGGAGCCATTTTGTTTTACAGGAAAATAGACTTGACAGTCATCCGCATACAAATGAAACTGCACACCATGCTTTCTGAAAATAGAACCGAGTGGCAGAAGGTAAAGTGAGAAGAGAAGAGGACCAAGGATAGATCCCTGGGGTACACCCCAGGGGAGGGCAGCAGATGCAGAGGTAAAATTATCAATCTTCACACTGAAACTTCGATTTGAAAGGTAGGACCTAAACCACTGCAGAGCTGAGCCAGTGATGCCCACCCATTGCTCCAATCTGGCGATAAGAATTTCATGGTCGACTGTGTCAAAAGCAGCTGTTAAATCTAAAAGCACAAGTAAAACACAGTTTCCAGAATCCAGCGATAAAAATATGTCATTAAAAACCCTTAGAAGAGCAGATTCAGTGCTATGGTAGGTTTTAAAACCAGACTGGAAGACCTCCAAAATTTTAAATTCATCCAAAAAGTCCTTCAGCTGGGTGTAAACAACTTTTTCCAATATTTTTGAAATAAAAGGTAACTTTGAAATTGGCCTAAAGTTGGACAAAGAGGTAGGATCAAGGCCAGGTTTTTTCAATAATGGCTGAACCACAGCATGTCTAAAATTGCCTGGCACCACGCTAAACATTAAGCTGCTATTGATCAAATTTAGAACAAAAGAGCCAACTGTAGAAAATACCTCCTTAAGAAAACAAGGAGGTACAACATCAAGGGGGGAACCTGATGGTTTCATACTGGTGACAATTTTCTCTAGGTAGGAGAGAGAAATAGGCTCCAGATGATCAAAAAGTGCAGGACAGGGGACCAGGATGGAAGGGTCATGGGAAGGAAAAGAAATACAAGCCCTCGTGTTCGTAACCTTGTCCCAAAAAAATTGAAGGAACTTATCACAAAGTTCTTTAGATGCTTCAATAGGAACCGGTTCATGTGAATTTAGGACCGTGTTGATTGTATCATAAAGAACACGGGGATTGTGAGAGTTAGCAACAATAACATAGATATCATTAAAGTGAGACTAAACCCAGGTTGAGACGGTAACTCCTCCTTCCAAAATCTCCCTGAAAATGGGCGTGTCGAGAGACAAGGAGGGGTGGAGGTAGAGTTGTGCTTTTGTTCACGCCTCCACCTGCAACAACCTAAAACAAATTAAACCTCTAGCCAACAACATACACCAAGCAACAACAAAGAATAAACATGTAGATGTATTTATCCATTCCACCCATTCCATCCAAAACCAAAGGCCTAAAAAAATGAAAATAAAAATAAAACCGCTTGTCAGGAGTGAAATGCAGCACTTCCATATAAGGTATGCACTTCTCATCTCTGCAGGGGATTGGCTCTGCTTGAACCACCTGTGTGACATCACACATGAGCAGACATGTCACACATGAGCGTTTGCACAAATAAGAAAATTAAGGTGTAATCCACCAGTTCAACCCATAGAACTACCGTAAACACATTTTTAGACCAAATATTGCCAAATATTGCCAATTTACACAGATATGCACAATTATGTGAGAATAAACACAGCCATAGTGCTAGATAACATTATAAACGCATTCTAGGGAGTTTATCAGCTAAAAAAAGTTAATTTTGGGTTTAGTCGCACTTTAAAAGTAGCAAATGAGGAGGCAATGAGCTACACACTCTTGCTCAGTAAGTGGCGGTATGCACCTGAACGTTGTTTGCTATAGACCCCTTTCACGGCTCGTCATCAACCCTGGAAATGTACCGGAAGTAGCCATCTTGGCGACATAGCGGTGTTAGCCTCAAAGCTATTGTAGTGGTGCGTCGCGTCTGGTCACACAAAATCAAAAAATGGTGAATTATTGTCGTGTCCATGGCTGCCACAATCGGTCAGATTGAGAGAAAAAGCCTTCTGTTTTACAGATTACCACTCGTGATCACAAATCAAGGTGAAGTAACTCAGCAATTATCAGAGGAACGTCGACGTCTGTGGCTGCCAGCCTAAACCAGAACTTGGATTGAAAAACACTGAGCAACATCCGAATTTGCTCTGCACACTTTGTGTCAGGTAATATATTTCTTACAGTAGATTATAGTGAATTAGGGCATTACACGAATCATAAGTTTATTGAGCACGAGGACAGACCTTTGAAACACCACCTCCCTTTCTCTGTTCAAGACAGCCCTGAAAACACATCTCTTTAGACTTATCATTAACTTTACTAAATGTATTTTATATTATATAATCCTTATGTATTTTATATTTCAATTTGTCACTGATAATGTTTGAACTGAATTGGTTTGTTAAGTGTCCTTGGGTGTCCTGAAAGGCGCTTTTAAATAAAATGATTATTATTATTATTACAATCCTTTAACTGTGCTGCATAAAATGTACATGGAACGTTAATTTTTTTTTGTTGAGTTATATGTTTTTTACAAATAGCATAAACAACTCAACAACTGAAAGCTTAACAAAGCTTTCAGTTGTTGAGTTGTTTATGCTGATTATTCAAAATTCATAAGAGCACATGACACTCATGACAAGAGCACTGTCATGAGTGTCATGTCACTGTCATGACATGACAGTGACACAAAATACGTACAAACACTAAATATGTAAGAAGCACATACAATAACCTAAATTAACTGTTCTTGTGTTGTTTGACAACTGACAATCCGGTGCTATGTTGTAAATCCTGTTTTGAAATTCATATGCATATTAACACACCAATTATTTACAACTTCATTTAAGTAATTTTTATTTTATTATGTTTTTTCTTTTCTTAGGCAGACGTGCTCCATTGTACAGCAAGGATGATCCAGACTGGGTGCCTTCACTGAAGACGTGTGCTGCAGAGAAGTTGGTGCTGATGGTGGGATGACATCTGGCAGCTGAACGCTTCAACCGACGACAAAAAAGAACTAAAAAAAACATGGCAAATAGCACATGTTAGAATCCATGTTGAACGTGTCATAGGCTGTGTTAGACAAAAATACACAATCTTGAATGGCCCTCTTCTACCTATTGATTTTCAAACATGTAGATATCCAGAAAAAGTTGCATTAATCGATATGATTGGCTTTGTGTGATGTGCCTTGGTTAATCTGTCATCACCTTTAGTGGGTTATGAGTAGCTGCATGAATTGTAAAAAGAACAAGTGGATAGAAGAGTGATAGCTGATGTGAACCATTTTTATTTTACATTGTTCCACCTTTACTTTGAAGTTGTTTTTGCAAATATGGGGCAGACATGATTTTTCATTCACTGCACTCTTTATTTGAGCATGATGCTGGTGAAGATTCTCAGTCGTCCAGGACATGATAAAATCAAAAAAGGCGTTCAATACAGGATCAACTGGACTTTATTAGTAACAAATAAAGTCCAGTTGATCCTGTATTGAACGCCTTTTTTGATTTGAGCATGAATTACTATATCATTACTGTTTATGTATTGATTTGATGAATGTAATTTTGATTATGCTTTTTCTGTAATGGATATCACACAGACGTGAGCAAACAAGACAACTTACATATTACAACATATGTTTCACATAGTGGTGCTGATACTGTATAGCTCACGTCGATTTAGAAAACCTCTCTTTTAAACAGAATAAATGACATTATGTATCATTAACCATTTTGTTTGTGCACTTTTTGTATTGACTAGAAAATATTCTGCCAAACTCAAAGTAGTTATAAGGTAAAAAAGGTCTATATAAAGACAACCATTCGTACTATTATCTTAAAAGATAAATGTCTGCAGAATGCACCTCAAAGTTCTTACTGTAATTAGATTCATAGAGTAGCTGTTATTTATATAATTTGTGTTGAAACACTGTACAAGAGTTGAAAATTTTGAATAACACTTGTCAGCCATCATTGTACTTCACATGTTTATTTAAAAAATATGTTTTGAGGTAGTTCTGCACAGAGCTTCTATAAAATGAACTGAAACACACATTTACACATTTAGTCTGGATTAATAAGGAAAATCAAGGCATTGCTCTCTGGAACCGCTCAGATCTGGTTGATCCAGGGATCAAATGTAGCTTAAAAAACAGGGATCTAAGATCATTTTGACAAAATTTGCTTCAATCCTCAGACTGATGTGATGAGTCACATACATTTACAATAAGAATACATAGCTAGTGTGTGTTTAAAAACACACCCAAAATATATTTATATGTACACAGACAAATTAAAAATTAAATATAAATCACCAAATAATTCACAATGTCTGCGTAGGTCACAGCTGGTAAGGTCTTCTCATCTTCTGACATGTTGGACAGCCGGTATGGGTCTTAGCTGCCAATTATCTGTATTTTATCCAAATAACGTTCCTTTGCTGCAGGCTGAAGCTGGTCCACATACTCTCCTGCAGCTTCTGTCTTCTTTACAGAGGTTTGTTTTACAGAGAACATGGTCAAATCAGAAATAAAACCGGAGCTCCGACTTCAACTACTGTGTGTTTACAGCGCGAGTGTCTCCAACATGGCGGTGCTTCCGGTATTGCGCAATCCGTGAAAGGGGTCTATCCGCCATTAAACTTAAGAGAATGAAGGAAAATACACACGTTTAGAAGTTCTATATGTTAATCTCATTTGAATCGAATACACTACTGTATATGATTAATACACAAGTGCTTTATAATCAAGGTATTCACAACTGTTTTACATATGTTTATGCAATTAGACAACATTATAAGACATACTTTTAGATCTAACAAACAGGATGTTCAGAGGCAGATAACATGCTAAGCGGGCAGTTGCCCTTTGTGCTTCTCTTGGTCTTCTGAGGAAATCAGAACACACAGACACACAAACACAGGAATCATACTACTAAAATAAGTAGTATTTATGAACCACACACACATACTAGGATCTGGACATTAATTTACATTAATATCGCACACAGGACACATCTAATGGTACATTTCTAAAACTCTCTTACTGAGCAGATAAGCAGAACAAAGAACACAGTTTCGAGAGACTTCTCACCACAGCTATAAATCTACAAGGTCATAGAAATGACAAACACGAGAGGCTCCAGGACGCCTTATCAATGCTCTGAGCCAATCAGAGACCAGAGAAGCTCAAACTGCAGCTTCATACTCCAAAACATCTCAGATATCTTCAGCACTTTTTGAAGAACCTCGCCTAGGACAGGTCTGTCAAAATGCTCACAATTCTCTGTGCACAAAGAATTGCTTATTCATGCTGTAACTCTGTTAACCTGTAAACCTGTATGTCTGTCAATAAATCTTCATCATTTTCCTAAGAGAGACTGGTCATTCGAACACCTAAAGAGAAATCCCTTCAACATGGTGACCCCGACCGTCTGGCCTTGTCTCTTTCTCTGATTTGGAGGGTGCGACGATGACTTTCTTCAGATGTTTTGCAGTGGAGCTCTGTGACATGACTACATAAGGTGAGTCGACCGTGTATTAAACAGAAACGACTATTTGGCCACAGTCCCAAATTGAACTGCAAACAGAGGAAGTTCAGTCTCGTGATGTATTTTGGTTCTTAGAGTTAAAGTTAAATATACGTATTTGGCTTGTTCTGACGACACAGGTTTCAGTTTGAACAGACGCTTGTGTGTGTGTGTGCGTGACGGTCCCGGCTGCTCGGCTTCGGGCCGAGGCGCGTGCTCGTGGTTTTTCCTTCGTGTGTGTCGTTGTGTGTGTGTGGGTCGGGTTTCATTTAATCACGAGGTGCTCGAACATTGGGGCTTTGATTACTTACTTTTGGGGGATAAACGTTTTCTATTCGGGCCGTGGGGGCAGGTTGTGGCCGCTTGTTTGCGTGGGGCGGATCCGTTCGTCCGCGTGACTAGTGGGAGTCACGGAGACCTGTTTCACTGTCTTGTTTAGAAAAGTGGTTCCGGAGCGTTCGATCCTTTGAGTAGCTGGAAGAGGTCGTTCAACTTGATTCGCGTCCGCTCGTGAGGAGTTGAGCCACTGCCGCTTGTTTCAAAGATCGGACGTGGCCGAGGTCTGGCGGCGTGGGGGGGTCGCCGGAAGTTCACGCTGAGGTGAAAACTACAGCTCCCAGAGTGCCTTGCGCTGAACTTGCGGATTTAGTGCAGTGAACTCGCACTGGGGGCGGTGACCGAATGAGGTCTGTAGTAAAGAAAAAAAGAGAAGAAGCAACCGCAGAGGGTTGCATACGGAAGCGTATTGCTGCCGCTTGAAAGCAACCGCAGAGGGTTGTATACGGAAGCGTACCACTTGAAAGCAACCGCAGAGGGTTGTATACGGAAGCGTATTGCTGCCACTTGAAAGCAACCGCAGAGGGTTGTATACGGAAGCGTATTGCTGCCGCTTGAAAGCAACCGCAGAGGGTTGTATACGGAAGCGTACCACTTGAAAGCAACCGCAGAGGGTTGTATACGGAAGCGTATTGCTGCCACTTGAAAGCAACCGCAGAGGTTTGTATACGGGGGTGTATTGCTGACACTTGGGCCTGTGTTTGATTTGTTTTATGATACTTTGCGTCGCATTTCTTTACATTTTTTATTGTGAATCATTATTTTAGGGGGAAGGGATCCCAATTATTTGTCCTCGTTTCTTTTGTCTATTCGTGTCAATTAATGTCAAAGGGGGGTGTCTTTGTTTATATATATCCATTTTTCTTGTTTTTGGTTGTCATTAATTGTTTGTGTCGACTCAGAGAGAGTGAAGTGAGTGTGAAGTGAAGTTTTCTTTTTCCAGTGGTGAATGGTGCTGCTATATTTTGCATGAATGGCAGGTGGCACTGTTGTATAACAGTAGGGCAAGTCTGATTTTCCACAGACCTGGCCCTGCGTTTCTCATGCACAGCGCATCTGTGGATGCTTGTGGAATAAAGATTTTGGGTGAATGTTTTGAGAGGCAATTTATGGCACACATGCAAAAATAAGAATAAAAATGCAGGAACAAGGAAACATTTGTGAACTATTGCTTAGGATCCAAGCAAACATCAGACTTTTACCAACGAGAGAAACAGAGAGGGGTAACAAGTGGAGCGAACCTGCATCAAAAAATTGATGAGTAAGCAGACGGATCAACAGGAAATTTAGCTAATTTAGTCCTAACCAGATTTAAACAAGACAAACAAAAGATAGCCCATTGTAAAACGGTCGCAGACTATCAACAGTTAATTAATAATTATGATGGACAGCTGAAACAGATTGACCTTCTAGAAGAATTGTTCTTAATTGCGGACACTGGACAGAAATTAGGGGACACAGAGAACTGTTCAATTTAAAAGAAAATTTAGAGCAGCAGGTGGCAGGAAGAAGAGCAGCCAAACAGCGCCACCTACAGGAGGTTGAAGCAAGCTGCAGAAACTGAAGGAGTGACAAAGTCAGAAGAAAGGGTGAGGTGATGCTGTGTCAGAAGACAGTAAAAGAAAGTGAGGAACAGAGAAAGAAACAGTAAGTTGTCAGAGATGAATTGGAGCTGACAGAGGTGCAGCCAGAAAAATGTGGAACGATATGAAAAGATTCATATTGGAAGAGAGGTGCAGGAAGGCGAAGACTGAGGGAGATGAGGTGATCAAGAAAGTGAAGAGAAAGTTGATACAGGAGAGAGAGAGCAAACAGGAAGTTGAGACAGGAGGCAGGACATGGAGGAGGTAGGATCAGGCCCAAGAGAGGGGAGGCCACTCAGAGGTTGTGGAAGTACCAGAGAGACGACCAGGCAGGTGAGGTGAAAATTATCTAGAAATCAGCCACAGAGCGAAAAGCTTACTTTGAGAAGTTTCAGAGCATCAATTAGATGAACACGAGAGTTCTAGAGAAAAATCAACAATCAATCAATTAATCAATCACCTTTATTTAACCAGGTAGAGCCCGTTGAGATCGAGATCTCTTTTACAAGGGTGACCTGGTCAAGTGGTCAGCAGCACACGTCACATTGGCAATAGGCATTTGCACTTATCAAAGGAAAATAAAGAAAACTATAATCACAGTAAACAGATGTTGACATTTCGAAACCGACAGGAGATGACAGATTTCTATATACATTATATACAAAACAAACGGACAGACCTCGGTTGGGTAAATAAAGTTAAAAAAAATCAACAATGACATGTAGATTGGACAGTCAGATTGGATTAGACAGTTTTGGGTCGAGGTTAAATTCATTTTCAATTTGTGGTAAGAACTGTTTTGTAAATTTTTCGCTTTTAATTTTAAATTAGGGAAAGAAAAACGTTGTGCCGACCAGATCCAACGAGATGTGTTCTGGGAGACAAATGCCGAGAAGATTTCACTTTTGAGTTTTCATCTAGTAATATTATTGGCGTTATTATTAGACAAATTACTCGTATTTCTTTTTCAGCCTACAGCCTGACAGCACACAGTGCGGGGAGGGGGAGCATCAGACAGACCTCTTTTCTTACAGAACGCATAATTGTAATTTACCATGAGTTAGGATTCAACCAAAATGCATGATACTTTTTCGTTTGTCAGGGGATTGGGGTAACAGTGGTGGCTCAATTGGATTTGAATGCATAAAGCTGACGTCTACATGGTTCATTTTGACTCTGAGAGCGACAGCTGCCAGCAAGTGAGAGCAAGACCTCTCACTCATGAATGGACACAAGACAAGGACAGTTAAAGGGAGAAAAAACCAAAGAACTGTCATTCAAACACCAGAATGTCCATGAACTTCCTCAGCCATAGTTCAAGGCAACAACCTGAACAAAAGAACAGTCCAGGACACAAACAGATGTCAAAGTCAGCAAACACAACGTGAAATCAAGTGAAGTCAGGACTTGGGGCATCCTGCAAAAAAAGCCACCAGAACGAGGTGGCGTGTCACTGAAGCTGACCTAAGCTGGACAATGGACAAGATCACACGACCAGAGCATGAGCATGTGGAACAGCTGTCAGGAGTCACTCATTCCAGCAACCCGTGAGGGCGTCGGCCTACCATTTGAATCGGTGGGGTCACACTGGGGCCTCAGTCTCAGGGTCCAAACGTAAAGTGCATTATTTAATGAGGACACATAGAACAGGCCACCGCAGGTCACATAATTAATAGATTAATACTGATTGGTGAGCTCTGTTTGCCTGCTCCTCCCGGTTCTAGAGGGCTCTTAAACATAATAGCAAGGCTCTCATCCCGAGGCCTACAGCAAAATGAGTTTGTGAATATTTTCACAGGTAAAACTGGTGTCACCACAATTATTCATATTGGGTTTTAAAGGTTAGATAAATAATGGCAGTTCTCCTTGAGGGAACGCGTTTCTCGGAGTCTGGTGTGTACAACGGATGAGTTGAAATTCAGAATTATAGCTAGGCCGCAGAAATTGGATCGTTAATCAGTGCAGATAAGATCAATTAAGGAGGAATAATCCTTCAAAGATGAGGAGAGCACAAGTTGATGACGAGGAGAGAACAAATTTGCAGGGTAAAGTAAGAGAAAATTATGAACAACACAGAAGGAGCACGTGGTGGTCGGTGAGGAAAGTGGTTTCCGTGGACAAAAAAGCGGAGCAGTGATAGTGCTGGTTTGGTAATGGGCTTCAGACAGAGCAGTGTTTTGACGCGAGAGTAGGTTTGAAGCGGCAAGAGGAACACAGTCGGCGCAGAGGGCGGAGGCAGGGCTCTGTGTGAACTTTGGGTGCAGCACTAACTAAGCTCGTTCAGTGGACAAGAGAGGGTTTTTGGACAGCAAAGGGAGACACAGGAAGCAGACGTGCGATATGGTATCACAGCTTTGACAAAACCAACACACAGACAATAAATAAACATCAAGAATGAAACTGTCAAGCTGATTTGGAAGCAAAAAGAGCATCGGGATACATCAATTGGAGTCAGATGGTGATGGTCACACCAGAAGAAGAGAGGACCATGAGATGAGATGAGGCCTGTGTAGATTGCCGTCAACAGGGGCGGCTCCTGAAGAAAAAACGGTGTGGCTGGACCATGGAGCTAAAGTGAGACCAGAAGATGGAGGAGAAGAAGATTTTGAGGAGCAGCAACTCGCGCGTGTTGGGCACACCAGCTGAAGAGGATTTCAGCTGGGGGGCACACACACATTTAAATTCTCTGATCAGAACATTGTGCCGTGCGTTCATTGCGTGAGGCTCAACAGACGAGGAGGTCGCGCGAACAAGAAAATTTTCGACCGTGATGACACCGGGTCATGAGATAATAATTGGTTGTACAGACATGCTCGAACCGGTAAAAGGGGTTCAGAAATTTATGGTTGGTGTGCCGCGCTCACCGGCTGACTAGGGGCATAAAAAGAAAAAAATTAGAAGGGAAGACAACAAACCGGTCCTAAAATTTTTTAATAAATTGTTACATTACATGTCATGGTTTTCCTGTAAAAATTAGATCAGATAGTGGTACACAGTTTAGCAATGCAAATCTAGGGAATGTTGGAAATACTTTAGGCCTCAACATGTTAGTATACTTTTGAAAAATTGGCTGTAATCTGTGCACAGACTAAAATTAATTGATTTGGGGCTTTACAAAATGGCCGTTAGGGCTGAGGTCATCTGTAGATTGGGGATAAGGGTTGTTGTAATGTCGCGTATAATGTATTTTGAGAGACTAATAGTTGCTTGTCCAGCTTCCATCTGCAGATCTTTGTATCCGTTACACCTGAGAGTGCAAAGCCTGAACGAGGCCGGAAGGTCCACTGACACCTGGGGTGCTTCTCAGGGCCTCTGGAAGAGAGTGGCCTGAGCCAAAGGGGGGGTGCGCACAGCTGAGCTGTCGAGGCGCACATCACCAGCAGCGCGCGAGAGAGGGAGAGGCATAGCCAGAGCGATCCGGAGGAAAGGCCTCAGAGGTCATCACAACCGGTCACAGAAGACCTGTCAGAGCTGCTGAGCTGAAAAGGGGGGCTTTGCATCTGGAGGAGGGGTTCACACGTGGTGTGGGCCTGGCTGCATCTGGTTCCTGGAAAACCGAGCTCGAGGGAAGGCGTGAGCTTCTGTTTTCCCTGCACCACACTTCAGCATCTGTGGGAGTCATCTGTTCGTGAGGTGTTCTGGTTCGAGTGGTGGAGCTTCCTGAAAACACCTGTCTTCCTGAGGTGCATCTTTATGCTTGCTTTTGAGAGTAGGCCAGAACGATAGGGAAACAGTTCCCCAGGCCTGTCTGCCTTGCTGCCTTGAGAGGGAAGGGCCAATTGCATGATTGCAGCTGAAAAAGGCAGAGCACAGCAAGAGGAGCTGAAGAGGAAGGGGGGCCTGCCATTCTCTTGGGTCGGGGCAGTTTTTGCTTGACCAGTGGAACGGGAAATTTGAACGAAGTCCCAACTGGGTTATCACCTAGAGCAATCTGCAGCCCAAGGAATAGGGTGGTGGCGATTCAACGCCCTCGTGACCTCTGAAGATTGCCGCTTTCAACTAAGATCTGCACCGAACAGAAAGCAAAGGGTTAAATCGATTCAGAAAGACTGACACAGTGTTTTAAACTTTACAGGTGTTTCTATTTTGCATTATTGAATCATCAATATTTCAAACTTTAAATTTTAAATCACACATTTTAAAGGTCACACACTTAGGATTAGATATTAGATTTCACCTTTAATATTAAATTAATGACTATTTCTTATCTTAGAGTTGGTTTAAGTTGTCAACAATTTGCTGCTACACTTTAACTTTTAACTTTTATCAATTAGACTTACTTAAATCTAAAATTAGAAATCAACAGAACAACACATACTTTCCAGGTCTAACTTTCAAGGGTTTGGAGTCAAATTTTTCAATTTCAGCGCTTAAATCATAAAATATTAGGGGTTTTTGACCACTTTCTTATTTCTGGTTCAAAATTCAATGGGTGAGTGATTTATTCATTTTGAGGATGTATTTTTTACAGGTGCGGTTCCAGTGATTTCCTATGTAAAAAAAAAGGAAGCGGAAGAAAGAAGATCTTGTAAACTGTGCATGCATTTGATGGTTGGGTTTCAACACTGTTTTTCATGTGTATTTACCTTTTCAGGTTCTGCAGATTTAACTGAGAAGGGGGTAATTTGTGTTTCTGTTGTGTTTCATCACATTTCAGGGTTCAAAGTTTGACACTGTAGAGAATTTCGAACTAGATCAAGCATGGCTGAGGGGCAGAAGAGGCTAATGGTGGCTGCAGGTGTGGGGTCATTGATTATCGTTTCCATCATTCTGTTGTTGGAGTATTTCTGTGTGATACCAGGTCATCCGAGCTGTCATCCCGTACCTCATCAGAGGGGCAAGAGAGATGTCCTCATGCAGGGGGCATGGACGCAGGTACAGGATGCTGGTCATCTAGCGATGAATTTTTCTGAAGTCTTTCAGAGGAACTCTTGGTACAGGTATGCGCAGTTCTTGGCCAGAAGCCGCCACAGGTCTGAGTCTTACATCTGCACCCCACTTCCTGTTGAGGAATCACAGCTGCCATTGACGATTAAACCTCTTGACCGGATGTTGTCATTTTGTGTTCTGCAGATGAGCTCCAGAGGATTTTACATGGAGCACCTGCAATGTCAGCCTAAGTGGTGCAAATTGAGTACATTATCACACCCGATGGTGTTAGCTCAATTTGTAGAATGGCCATCCAGTGGACAGTTTCCTGTCTGTGTGCACCGCGTCCATCATCAGGACTCATATCAGGTGGTAGTGGGGTCACTCCCTGAGGAGAGGTGCCGAGCGGTGTACCATCCGGGCAGGGAGTTCAGGAGTGTGCCTGGCAGCAATGGGACGTATCCGGTTGAGGCCTTGGCCTGGCTGTGTGGACATCAGGTATTCCTGACCTTGCCAGCGAACTGGACTGGGTGCTGTGCACCGGTTGCGGTTACAGAGGGGTCGTACCTGGTGTCTTTGAGTAACGGTTCTCACTATGTGGGACGGTCAAAGACTTCTGACGTCAGTCAGCTCGAGTCTTCTTGGGGTTCAGAGGTCCCAGTGGAATGGAAGCGTAGCTTCTTCCCGGGATCGAAGGTCGGGGACCACCTGTTGCACATGGAAGCTTTAGATTACCAATTTGGGATGTTCATTTATGAGTCGGTACAGGCGTTAGGGACCACCTCTGCAGAGCGGTGGGCCATGTATGTTGTGTCTTTACATCATAGATTGCTGCTGGATTTGTTTAAGGCATCTATTAATGGAGTGTGTGAGATGATTGATAATAACACCTGCTGTACCTTTATACCTGATGAGTCTGCTTCGGATCCACAGGTCAGGGTGACAGTGGCCCTGCGCCATCTGAGTGAGCTTCAGAAGCATCAGACGGAGGAGGCGCATACAGGGCTGTGGCATGCACTGTCTTGGTTCACGAGAGGGTCATGGCCTCAGGTGTTGGTCAAGCTCTTGGCCTTGCCACTAGCGATTCTGGTTCTGTTCTGCCTATTTATGGGGTGTGTTACACCTTGTGCACGGGCAAAGATCTCGAAGATGATTGCTTCCAGGGAGGTGGAGGATTATGGGACGGCGTTTCCCCTGGTGCAGGCGGGGTGCAGGCCATCGCCTGCCGCACAAACTCACCTGTATTTGGCAGAGAACAGATACCTGTAGTGGCGGGGGATGTTTGGTGATGGAATGGAGAGGTGTTGCTTTTGGCCTAATCACATTAATTCTATGATGTCCTGTTGTTTTCCGGTGTGTTTCATGTTTTATTTTTGTTTTGAGGAGCGATGATGGAGTCAGTTCGAGGTTGTTCGGGTTGGTTGATTGTGGGGTCGGATAGGGGCCAGACGCAGTTCACTGCCGGCTGGAGGAGCTCTCAGGGATTTGGCTGAGTCCGGATACCTGTAGAGGGGATGAGAAGTTAGGCGGAGGACTCCAGGTGGAATGATGGCGTTGAAGTGATGATTACATTTATCCTTTTATGATTTCGTAGATTAGGCTGGTATAGATACTGGCATGGGTTTTATTCTTAGATAGATTAGTTGATTAATAATGGGGTCAGTTTGGGATGTGATTGGTGTGTTTGGATGTTGATCTAGAGGGTTGATTTTGGAGTCACGGACGCAGTTCTATGCCGGATGAGAGGGTTCACATGTATTTGGCCGAGTCCAGATACCTGTGGAGTTGATGAGGGGTCAGGCAGAGCTCTCCAAGGATGGGGTTAAAGGGCTGATTACATTTACCCTCTTGTGTCTTGATGGAGTGGTTTGTGGATTGTGATTATTGTTTTGGTGTTGGGGTTATTGATTAACTTTGGAGTCAGATGGAGGTTGCATTAGATTTGGTTGATTTTTTGTTTTTGGGTGATTTTATTTGGTGTGGTTTGGGTTAGATTTAGTTGATTTTGGTAGTTTATTTACATTGCATTGATTTTAGTTTGTTGATTTGTTTGTTTTGGTGTGGTGTTGGGATTGGGGTCCTCTTCAGGGGGCCCACCTGGAGTTCAGCTGTTGGTTTCGACCGATCTTTGATCGGTCGAGAGAGGGAGTGAAGGAAAATACACACGTTTAGAAGTTCTATATGTTAATCTCATTTGAATCGAATACACTACTGTATATGATTAATACACAAGTGCTTTATAATCAAGGTATTCACAACTGTTTTACATATGTTTATGCAATTAGACAACATTATAAGACATACTTTTAGATCTAACAAACAGGATGTTCAGAGGCAGATAACATGCTAAGCGGGCAGTTGCCCTTTGTGCTTCTCTTGGTCTTCTGAGGAAATCAGAACACACAGACACACAAACACAGGAATCATACTACTAAAATAAGTAGTATTTATGAACCACACACACATACTAGGATCTGGACATTAATTTACATTAATATCGCACACAGGACACATCTAATGGTACATTTCTAAAACTCTCTTACTGAGCAGATAAGCAGAACAAAGAACACAGTTTCGAGAGACTTCTCACCACAGCTATAAATCTACAAGGTCATAGAAATGACAAACACGAGAGGCTCCAGGACGCCTTATCAATGCTCTGAGCCAATCAGAGACCAGAGAAGCTCAAACTGCAGCTTCATACTCCAAAACATCTCAGATATCTTCAGCACTTTTTGAAGAACCTCGCCTAGGACAGGTCTGTCAAAATGCTCACAATTCTCTGTGCACAAAGAATTGCTTATTCATGCTGTAACTCTGTTAACCTGTAAACCTGTATGTCTGTCAATAAATCTTCATCATTTTCCTAAGAGAGACTGGTCATTCGAACACCTAAAGAGAAATCCCTTCAACAAGAAGAAGAAGAAGAAGAAAGAAGCGGTAGAAGTCTTCATGGAAGCTTTTGGAGTGGATTACAAACCTGTTCAAGTAGGAGCTGGATGTTTGGCGGTTTGCTTGAACTGAGTATGGATTCCTCCTCAGGAGGAAGTGGTGGAGAGGAATGGAAGGAGCCTAAAGCAGTGGTGTAGTCTATGTGATACTCAGGCATACGGAGTATACCCACTAGAAAAGCTTAAGAATTTCAGTATACCCACTTAAAAGTGCCCAATGACACATGACTTATCATTAGACATGTGTCATCGATACGTTAAACGGCAGTTGAACGCTTCCGAAACAATCTAACGGTATGCAACGCTGTGCTTTGATACTGTTGCATAAATTCGCTAACATGATTTTAATACAAAGCCAACCGTTGTACAATGTTTGTTTTTCATTTATTCATATATAAACATAAGGATATGGAAATGTTCAATACACGTACGCTTAAAAAATAAAAATATATTGACGATTACATTGTACTAACCAGTGTACTTTGGTTTCTAAGCACAGTATACCCACTACAAAAATGTAGACTACACCACTGGCCTAAAGCATATTCCTCCACCTCAGAAGGAGATAGTGGAGAAGAAATGGACTGGGTTAAGGTGCAGTCAGCTAAAATTAAGGGTCAGCTAAGAAAAGCATGAGATAGGAGTTGGTCACAAGGAAGTGATGACAAGGTCAAAGTGAACAAAAAGTCTAAAAATATTCCCATTCGTGCCAATCCAACACAGGTGGAGGCAATACCAGATGAGATGTTGAAGGTGATAATTGAATTTAAGCAGGAGGGGCGTTGCTCTCACCCTCTTAAGTTGACAAGAGGAATTGAGGAGATAATCGGGGCTGTAAAGTTGGCCAAGATTTTAAACAGCAGAAAAGTGCTCATCCTTGCAAATTCCACAAAACAGCTGGAGAAAATACTAAAACTTACTTCTTTTATGGGAGAAGATGTTACTCCATATATCCCAGGGTCCAGGATCAAACTGAGAGGTGTGATATCTAGAGTGCCTGTGGATATAAGTACTGAGGAACTCAAACAAGAACTTAAAGGGGGGAATGTGACGGATGTAATCAGGATTAAGACTAAAAAGGGGGGAGTTGTTTCAGATACCATGTCTGTTATTTTGCATTTTGAAACATCTGTGCCTGCCTGTGTACAATTGGGATACATCAACTTTAGAGTCAGAGAATATATTCCCAACCCGATCAGATGCTACGTGTGTCAAAGACTGGGGCACGTGGCAAGAGAGTGCAGGGGTACACTCAGGTGTGCTAGGTGTGGCGGTCCCCATGAATATGGCAAGTGCGATGAAGACTCAAAAGTTCAGTGTTGCAATTGCGGAGGTGCACATAGTGCTGCGTTTGGGGGTTGTTTGGTCCAGAAGGAGGCCAGAGAAGCATTGAAGGTTAAGACCTTGGAGAAAATTACTTATGCAGAAGCATTACTGAAGGTTAGGACCGTAGAGCCGTCGGCAATGAGAAAGGACAACGATGTGCAGGGATGCTCAGATGTGAATGCGATTAGACCACTGAACCATCCTACTTTGACCCCCTTGGTGGAACAAAAAGCTTGCTCTCACAAATGCATGGTAGATAATAAGTCCATGTTAGTGGAAAAAGAACAGTTTGTGGCATTCATATGTCATGTAGTTAATGTCACGACGCAGATGAAGAAGAAAAGCGATAAGATACAGACTATTGTAGCAGCAGCAGGTAGATTCTTGGACATAACGGACATTCAGGCAGAACATAATAATACCCTGTTAAATTCAGTTGAATCCTCAGGAAACGGTCAAGGGAAACCAAAAGGAGCAGAACAACATATGGAACCTGAAATAGCAGAACAACAACTGGCCACTAAGCCACAAAAGAAAAAGCAGACCAACAAATAGTATATATTGCAGCAGAATAATAGCAGTAAAAAGAAAGGACAAAAGATGTTCAAGGGAATTAGTTGATTTGGACTCTTAGTGTGACGATGAGATTGGTTATTGTGGTTTTATTGCGTAGGGCCTCAGGAAATGGAGGGTGTCAGGCTATATTTCGTTTTTTTTAATTTTTTTTATTATTTTTTAACAGTGTAGCTTGTATGATAGGATATGTGAGGAAACTTTTTTTTTTTGTCATGTGGTACACACTCCATATCAGTTGGTGGCGGTAATGCACCTCGTTGTTTGCCAACCGCCATAAAACTCTACTAAGAAGAAGAAGAAGAAGAAGAAGAAGAAGAAGAAGAAGAAGAAGAAGAAGAAGAAGAAGAAGAAAGAAGCTGTTTGATCCTTTTTGATGAAAGTTTGACATGGAAAAAGCATATTGAATCAGTTCAAAATAAATGTAAAAAAGTAAACAATTTGTTAAGATGTCTCTCTGGACAGGAATGGGGAGCGTCACGAAAAGCATTGCTGGGAGTATATCGGGCCCTCATGAGATCGTCGTTAGACTATGGGTGTATAGCGTACATTGCGGCTGCAGACAGTCATTTAAGAAAACTGGATAGCGAGCAAACGAAAGGACTGAGAATTTGTACAGGAGCATTTCGAACGACGTCATCTGCGGCGCTACAGGTAGAGACTGGTGAAATGCCGTTACGATTACGCAGATTACAGCTAATGTATACGTATTGGGTGAATCTACAAGGCCATAAGCAAAATCATCCAACTAAGTCAGTGCTTAAGGAATGTTGGGAACATATTAAATCTAATTATAATAGTTTTGGATGGGTTGGGGACATTAAAGCTACAAATCTTGGTTTAAGTGACTTCTGTTATAGTATGACAACTCCTCAATCTTCAATTCCACCGTGGCTATTTGTCTACCCAGAAGTTGATTTACAACTGGGGGAAATTATTAGAATGACACAGACTCCAGTATGGATGGTAGTTGATAAGTACTTTGAAAAGTATACAGATAGCATTGTTATTTATACTGATGGTTCTAAAGATCCGCTGACTGGTAAAACTGGAGCGGCAATGAATATCCCACACCATAAAGTCTTGCTTAAGAGGAGAGCAACTGACCATTTAGCAGTTTATACGGTTGAATTGTCAGCCATTTTATTAGCATTGAATTGGTTGCTCGACAATAACATTGAGGGAGAAACACAATATGTGATAGCTTCAGATAGCCAAGCAGCATTGTTGAGTATAAGATCTGGCAAGTCCTGCAGGTTGGATTTGATATTTGAAATACACCACTTACTACTACGTCTGCAATGTAAAAACTATTGTATCAGATTCATATGGATCCCTGCTCATGCTGGTATAGAAGGTAACGAGGAAGTGGATATTCTGGCGAAACAGGCTTTGACTTCAATAATGGTTCAATTAAATGTTCCTTTAAGTAAGAGTGAGGGGAAATCTATTATAAAAAGAGGAATGTTTAAAAACTGGCAGGAACAATGGGATAACAATGATAACGGGAGACATTTATATCTGATTCAAAAGGATGTGGGGAATGCTAAATTTTTTAGCGGAAGGAGGAAGGAGGAGGTCGTTAAGGCTAGGCTCAGAATGGGGCATTCTGGGCTTAATAGCTCTTTGTGTATAATTGGAAAGCATGAAGATGGGGCTTGTAATTATTGTGATACAAAAGAAACTGTAGAACATGTGCTGCTACAGTGTGAGAAATATTCAGAGGAACGCCAACTTTTGAAATTGTCCCTGAACAAAAAGAATATAGAACTGTCCTTGTTCAATCTGTTGGGGAATGAATCAAGATATGTTGAGATTCAATTGTTTAGGTTTTTGAATAGCACTAGACTAATAACTCGTATTTGAAATTACGTATATAGATATGTATATGCCGCTGCATATTCATGCATGTAATTAGGAATGGGTCAGGGTGGGAATGTATACATCATACACATCGTTTGATGTGTTAAATCCCCTCTGACATCACTGAAGACCACACTCCAGTTTGGTAGGTGGCGGTAAATGCACCTTAAGTTGGTTGCCAACCGCCAATAAAAATCAAAGAAGAAGAAGAAGAAGAAGAAGCTGTTTGGTCACGCCCACCACCGCGCTGATGGTCCGCGCGCTCACCTTTGACTTCCTTTCAGCTGGACCATGGAAGATGCTGCACGTTGTACGAAGGTGCTCGCTGGACGCAAGCCCAGAAAGGATTTATGGACTTATTTTGTATTTAACCCAACTGAAAGAAGAACCGAATGTATCGTCGAGGAGGGAGACGGAGGTAAATGTGGATTAAAACTTGGTGGAAAAAACACTACGAATCTGAAGCGACACCTGAAAAGTCATCACCCTGATATTTTTTCAAAGGTAAGTTAGTACAACTACTATTTTTGTAATATAATACAATGTTACTTGACAAACCAAACGGGTTGTGACACATTTCACAACTCTAGTTTCGTGTAAACTTAATGGCTTTTTTTGTTGTTGTTGTTTTTTTAATCCTGTCTTTGTTTGTGCACGTGGATGCTAACTTTGTGCTACAGTATTAGCTTGTTTGTGCTAATCTAACGTTGGTTACGTGTAAAACCAACACGTAAACATGCAGGGATGTGTGGCTGATTGTTGTGTTTTAGTGAGTGAATATCAAACCTGTTGCTGTTACCCCATGTGTCTGTCGGGTCTGCATCCTTTAAACCAAAAAAAGCCATTTTAGCTAAAACACTACTTGCATTACATTTTAAAATGAGACAACCTACATTTTTCTGATAAATGTTTACAGTAAAAAGTGTTTGGGCCAAAAAAATACTTCATTTTAAATAAATAAATTGAATCAAAACTTTTGCAAAAGAGAAGATGCATTTTCTTAGATTGTGTGTTTATTGGGAGAAGAAAAATGGACAAAGTAATGTTTTTTTTTTAAAAAGAGCTTTTTTCAATCTAATGAAAAGAAAAAAACAATATAAAAATTACTGAAGTCATTCTGTTTTCTTAACATGGTATTTAGTAAGATATGTTGACACAAATCATCATGCATAATATATGTACAGTACATATAGACATAGAAATAATTTTTTTAAGATATACGTACGTTTGATTATTTTATATTCACTTATAGATTCTTTACAAGAGGTGTACATTGTACATACCGGTACAGAAATAATAATTATCTTCTCACCCTGTTTTTTTCTCATCCAGATCCCAGAGACCCTAACTCCTAAAGAGAAACCTGGTGGTCCAAAGAACGATATGACACTGTCATCTATACCAGCAGCCTCTGGTGGTCCAAAGAACAACAGGTCACAGTCACCTATACCAGCAGCCTTTGCCGCAGGATCTAAATATAAAACAGATTCTCTGGAACAACATGCCAAAGAACAGGCGATTGCTCTTTGGATTGGACGAACAGGTCTACCTGCTTGCACAGTTGAGGATGAAGATTTCATCCTTATGATGGAGACCTTCGATAAGAGGCTCACCATACCGAAAAGAACAAAAATAAACAACTTGGTTGACAAGATTTATGATGGTGAAAAGCAAAAGTTCAAAGAGAGGCTTGCAACAGCACGCAAAATAACAATTGGACTGGACATATGGACCAAAAAAGGCCTTACAGCATCATTTCTAGCAATTAGTGCATGTTTTTTTTGCACTGTTGAAAAAAAAGCGCAGCACATACTGTTGCGACTTGACCAGCTCCCTCACCCACACACTGCTGAGTTTATAAAAACCCATGTTGATAAATGTACAGAGGACTGGGGAATACCCCAACACAAAATTCTTACAGTCATAACTGATAATGGAAGCAACATGATTGCTGCGTTCAAAGCTAATGAGCCGGATGAACTCACTAGCTCTGAGGATGAATCCATCGATGTGAGTGACACAGAAGACTTTGAAGTGATTGGACAAGACCAAAGGTAAATTGTTTTAATTTACTGTTAAGATTTTTAGTGTCAGTCACATTGATATACAGGTAGTCCCCGACTTACGAGCGAGTTCCTTACCTAGGGGGCGCTCATGTCAAAAATTCGTAAGTAGATCACAATTTTTTTTTTTTTAATGAATACATGTACAGTACTGTACAGTCACCAAGCACTTAGCCTATCCTAACACATTTTTTAAAGATGGAAGGTGTGAGTTGAATTGTGTCCCTTTCAAATAAAGGGAGCTAGCTTCCTTTATGGGAATGGAGCCTGCAGGGAGGAGGGAGACAATTCAACTGACTCCATCTTTAAAAACTGTTAGGATAGGCTAAGTGCTTGGTGACTGTACAGTACTGTACATTTATCTATTTATTAAAAATATACAGTATTTTTTTTTTATAAATATTTAAATGTACAGTACTGTACAGTCACCAAGCACTTAGCCTATCCTAACACAGTTAAGGAGTCAGTTGAATTGTCTCCCTCCTCCCCAGCAGGCTCCATTCACATAAAGGGAGCTACTTTCACTGTCACTTTATGTGAAAGGGAGACAATTCAACTCACTCCTTCATCTTTAAAAACTGTGTTAGGATAGGCTAAGTGCTTGGTGACTGTCCAGTACTGTACATGTATTCATTTATTTAAAAAAAATATATATATTTTTTTAATAATATGCAAATTCTTAAGTCCGGGACCTCGTAAGTAAGAGCGCTCGTAAGTCGGGGACTACCTGTATGCTAGGTTATAATCAATTTTAGCAACTGTTTATGACAATTTTATTGACATTCCTATATGATATTAAGAAAGTTTCTTTTTCTCTGTGTTTTGTCCTCTCTATCTTAGGTTTGGAGCCATAGACAGGACCCCATGTGTTGTACACACACTGCAACCCGTTGTGAACATGATCCAGAAGGTTGCAAGTATAAAACAACTGCTGGGCAAAGTTAGACTGCTTGTCAAGCTCTTTCGCAAGTCGTCAGTGGCAACACGGCGTTTGCTCCAGGTATGTCAACTAACTGTGGTCAATGACTGCCCTACTAGATGGTCCAGCACATATCTGATGATGTCACGACTTCTCCAAGTCAAGGACTCAGTAGTTCAGGTTGCAGAAGAGATGAACTGGGACTGTCTACTGCCAAGTGAGTGGCAGAAGTTGACTGCTCTTGGAGATTTAATTCTCCCCTTCGCTGAGCATACTCGGATGCTCCAGAGCGACACACAGTCTTTATCCCTTGTGTTGCCTGCCCTTCTGGACTTACACGGTCATCTATCTGAGTTCCCCAACGCTCAAGGCTCTACTTTCAAGGACCTAGCTTCCCTGGCCAATAAGATGAAGGCAAACATGGACATACAGTTCAGCTGCTTTCTTGATCACACTGATTCTGAGTTTTCACCCCTCGTTGCTGCTGCTAATTGCTACCTCGACCCGACAGTTCCACCTGAAGCACTCCTTGAAAACGATGATGAGCAAAGTGAGGCACTTCTGGGAAAAGCAGAAGAGTACATAGCTCAGCTGGCGCCACCTGTTGTACAAGAAGATGAGGCTGAAGATGAGAAGTCAAGGGAGGAGGGAGAGGAGCCACAAGCCGTTTTCGCATTGACCAGCCCTTAAAGGCCCGGGTGGCCCCGCCCCGCCCTCTTTCCCGGGTTCAGCGTGTCCGCATTTTCCTTTTTTTCCCCGGCTCCGCCCTCGTTTTGGAACCATCTCCAACGTGGTTCCATCGGACCGCGGCCCGACGGGCCCAGTTTCACGTCATTTACTGCTCACATTTGATTCGTTGTTTGCAGCAGGGGGCTGGACTGCTTCGTGTAGGGGCGAGACCAGAGGGCGTGACTAGCTGCGTGTTGAGTCATCAACTGCGATTTCGCCAGCGCACCTAAAAACACTCTATTTTCATCTAAAAACTACTTTCGAGTGCATAAAAATGATCGGAAACGTGTGTTTATATGCTTAACTTGCTAACTGTAGTGAAAAAACACATGAAAACTCAGTATTTATTTCGTTTTTTCCACAAATTCGCAACCCGGAAGTCCGCTCGTAAATTTCGCCAGGGCACCTAAAAACACACTATTTTCATCTAAAAACTACTTTCGAGTGCATAAAAATGATCGGAAACGTGTGTTTATATGCTTAACTTGCTAACTGTAGTGAAAAAACACATGAAAACTCAGTATTTATTTCGTTTTTTCCACAAATTCGCAACCCGGAAGTCCGCTCGTAAATTTCGCCAGGGCACCTAAAAACACACTATTTTCATCTAAAAACTACTTTCGAGTGCATAAAAATGATCGGAAACGTGTGTTTATATGCTTAACTTGCTAACTGTAGTGAAAAAACACATGAAAACTCAGTATTTATTTCGTTTTTTCCACAAATTCGCAACCCGGAAGTCCGCTCGTAAATTTCGCCAGGGCACCTAAAAACACACTATTTTCATCTAAAAACTACTTTCGAGTGCATAAAAATGATCGGAAACGTGTGTTTATATGCTTAACTTGCTAACTGTAGTGAAAAAACACATGAAAACTCAGTATTTATTTCGTTTTTTCCACAAATTCGCAACCCGGAAGTCCGCTCGTAAATTTCGCCAGGGCACCTAAAAACACACTATTTTCATCTAAAAACTACTTTCGAGTGCATAAAAATGATCGGAAACGTGTGTTTATATGCTTAACTTGCTAACTGTAGTGAAAAAACACATGAAAACTCAGTATTTATTTCGTTTTTTCCACAAATTCGCAACCCGGAAGTCCGCTCGTAAATTTCGCCAGGGCACCTAAAAACACACTATTTTCATCTAAAAACTACTTTCGAGTGCATAAAAATGATCGGAAACGTGTGTTTATATGCTTAACTTGCTAACTGTAGTGAAAAAACACATGAAAACTCAGTATTTATTTCGTTTTTTCCAAAAATTCGCATTCTGAGCTTTTCGGTAAGAACTGCCCACCCACGTCAAGTGAATACCCCACCCACTTCAAGGCTTGCTCTCCGGACAGTGCGCAATCAACGAGGGCGGGCCAGAGCTGGCTCTGGGCCAACCAGAGACGAGCGGGACCGGGGAGGGCCGGCAAATGCGAAAACGGCTACAGAGAAAGCGGCCCAGATTCAAGTTTTTGCCGACTCTGCCATCCAGATCTGGCTTCTCAAAGCCGTGTGTCAGGCAGGAAATGAAGAAATTCAAGGCGCAGCTGTCGCAGCCTATAAACCAAGAGACTGCCCTTGAATTTTGGGCTGCGCAGGGGGATTCTGTGTATCCGAGCCTAAAACCTATTGCATTAGATCTTCTGGCCATGCCAGCATCTCAAGCATTTGCTCAGAGGGTCTTTAGTGTTACAGGTGACCTCAAGCGTGGCCGTCGAAATAGAGCAGAGCGAAGTGCTTTCCTTAAACTGAATCGAGGTCGTTAAAACTTAATTTGCATACCCACCTCGTTACCAAGCTTATTAGTGCAGGTGAAGACATGTTAAAATAGTGTTCTGTTTGGACTTTCTGCAACACTGCACAAAGGGTAGGGCCCCCATCTATTCTAAACAATGTTGTGGTAAACATACTTACTTTAAAGACCAGATACAGACTTATTCATTTTAGATTTCAAAACTTCCAGTGGCAGTTTCATACTTTAAGAGAATAAGAAGAGATATGTTTTATTATTTTGGTTTAGAATGTTTGCACAAGTAGTCAAAATAGATAGATCAAGATAGTCAAAGTTTAGGACAGTCTGTTTATGTCTTCTTTGTCCTGGCTGAAAAGTTTTGAGTTTAACATGTGTGTTCCCTTTTATTATAATGTTGGGCATTTGTTGTACTTCATTGCAAATTTTGAGAAATAAAGCCACAAAGTGATAATGTTTTGGTTTTGGGCATTTTTGGAGTACCAGTATTTGATTCCACTATTAAAACAAATTACTCAAATTCATTTGTACAGTATGTTTTCTTTTTATTTTAAAGACTAAAACTAGACTTAATTTTTTTATGTTTTTGTCGACTAAAGCTGGACTAAAACCATTAAATATAGAAATGACTAAAACTGACTAAAACTAAGAAGTATTTTTGTCTAAAAGACAAACTAAAATCAAAATGGCAGTCAAAAACAACACTTTCAGAAACATTTGGTTTCTTCCCTTAAAAGGTGATTAAAAACATAAATATAACCTCAAAATTTAACCGTGTATGTAAAGATGACATTTATTGTATAAAACAATGTCTTGTAACAAAAAAAAATCCCTCTGTTTTGAACATTTTATCTGAACATTTAATTGAAAACCCTAAGAAAATACCAACACTGTTCGTTATGTATTTTCACCTCAGTGAAGGAAATGTAGCAAAAAGGTGCTTTATGTATCAGTTTAGCTCACAGAAAGAAAGAAAAAATCCTCAAATTTTCATTAAACATAAAATATCTGGAACAGATTTTCACATAAAGGTTTAAAATCTGTGGAGTGTCCCATCTGCAGACTGCTCTGAGCTCGATCACAGATTTTTGCTCCTGGAGAAGTAGAAGTCGATGCCTCTGTCCCGGTGTTGTTTGGGAGTATGAGACGGGCCTTTCATTCCTCTTGGAGCAGGTCCTGTGTCACGCTATGGAAAACAAGGACACCAAATATTTTTACCTAATGAACAATCAGGTAATGCACACAAGTAAATTCACCAACATATTCAAACTCACTGCAATGCAATATAAAAAAGATGACAATGACAATATTGTTTTTTTGAAGTTTAGTTCTGTGGAAAGATTATGAACAAGTAATATCTTACCTATTGTAGACCCCTATTTGAAAAAGCTTATGGATTTATAAATAAATACACGCAGGAGCTGCTATAAAACTTTGGAAATTTAGGTCATTTTAAGATCGAAACAATCCATTTTGATTTTGACCTTGCTTGGACTAGTCCCATAAGCACCGGGTATGTACAAGATAAGTAGTTTCATAATATACAGCCCGTTCCCTGTAGGTTCCAGATACATACAGTACTATCTAATTGCTACATTGCTACTAACTTATGAGGTTGTTCAAAAAACCATCTTTAACTGGTAAAATATTTTTTGTTCATAAATGTACCAGTGAAAGTGCCGCATATTCCTGTAAAATGTTGTAGAATGGCAGCAAGACATACAAATAAAATATAAATCTAAAAGTACATGATAAAAACCAGTAACAATCATCTTCATAACCAGTGTTGCTGTAAATGTACAGGTAGTCCTCGACTTACGACGGTCTCGACGTACAATGTTTTGTGGTTACGACACGCCTCTCCCATTTAAAAAAAACTTAATAAATTAAAAAAATAATATTTTGAAAAGCCGAGTTACGCAGTTTCTGGTTTTACGTTCTAAACGTAGCGGCGGAGAAATTCTGCCCTGTACTCTCTAAAAAAAGCTAACCCCAAAATTACACTACATACGGTCCGCTCCGCAGGTCGCAGCTGAGCGTCTCAAACTCCAATTTCCACTTACTCCGCTCAGCTCAGGTCCGCCTGCATGCGCCGCTCCTAGACGCATGCGCGGGATTTGCAGGATCGCGCGATAAATCAAGTGATAAATAAGTAAGTCAGAACAAAACAATTCATTCGGTGGAAGAAGGAGAACAACAGTAGAGACTGCTGCCTTGATCTTCTCTCGTAAATGAGCGACAGGACATGGTTTGAGCAACAGGAAGTGATGTATTACATTTCAGAATAAAATACTTTATTTATTTATTTATTTATTGTATTGCGTTTGTAGGCGTAGTCATAAATGATAGTTTGACAGCATTTTTGTACAAATAAATCCGTATAGAGCTAGGATTACCGTAAAAACCGGTCTATAATACGCAGTATTTTTGCTAATTTGAATGTCCAGCGTATTAAACATCGAAGAGTATTATTTATGGATTTTTTCCCATATTTTTAGACTCATTTTTCGCTCTGATTCTTCGTTTTTCATTTTTGGCGAAAATGGTGCAGTACCAGTTTCGGCCGCTATAGAGGCGCTGTAGGCAGCAGCCAGCAGAGGACTCAGAGAGTGAAGAGGAAGAGGGGCCACTTCCAGAAGTTTCTACTTGCTGTGTCCGAAAAAAGCCTCCTTTGGTCGGACTGACTCTGTCGCTGCCCGCTCCCTGCTGTGGATGTAGCTGCTATTAGCTGTGAGGTTCGCTGTTTTTGTTTGCAAGATACCACTCATAAACCACACCGCGGATTTTTAAATCCAGCTGATTTCACATTTGGTTCAGCTCAGGAGCCCGTCTGCTATAGTGAGGTAAGAAATATATTTTTAAGCGTTTATTTAGCTAAATTTAAAGAAACAAAGCGTCCGGTTTGACCCGCCTGGCGCCTGCCTAAAATTCAGCGAACTTTTTTTTTTTAAAATCCAGCTGATTTGAACATTTCGTTAAGCTCAGGAGCCCGTCTGCTATGAAGTCAGCTAAGAAATATATTTTTTCTCGCAAAGAAATAATTGTTTTACCGTGTTTCCTTGTGAAGATCTTCGTACTCGCTTGCTTCTGTCGCCGCCATCTTGATTAGGGCAAATGAGGCGCTGACGCGTCGCGTGGTGATGACGCGTATTAAACTCCGAGGCGTATTGTGTACGTTTTTTTCTTGATTATTGTTAATAATTGGACAAAGCGGATTAAACACCGGAGCGTATTTTCCTCCGGCGAATACGGTAAGTTGATTATTTATTTATTTTAAACCAAGTTTGTATCTTGACAAATTCTGT